>JAJIBD010004103.1:0-193603 GCA_021461705.1 Cryptotis parvus
TGTATCATGCTGGTTCATCTCATTCCTACCTTCAGGGCTACTGGCATAATCTGAGCACTTGTGCTCAAGAAGACCCTGCTGATGGCTGGGATTGACAATGGCTCCACCTCAGCCAGGGACTGCACTGCTCAGGACAACTTTGCCAAGTCCCGGTTCAATGCCGTCTCAAGAGAAAAAAATAAGTCACCTTGTAATAAAAATGAGTTATTTTCCCCTCTTTTAGGTGCTAGGGATTGAACCCAGGGCCTCACATTAATTCAACCATGAGTCACATCCCTGATCCTAGGTCCATAATTTTATTATTTTTTCTTTTTTAAATTTATTTATTATTTATTTTTTGACAATTACAAAAGGACCTCCATTTTCCACATCTGGACTTCCCCCTCCTCAGAACTCCACCCAGCAGACCAGCCTATCACAGCCTGGCTCATCGAGATACACCCTGCTGCAGTCTTTTTTAATCCGGCCCAGAGCCTCACAACAAGCCAGACCGACCCCCACTCCATGAGGACCTCCATTTTCCACATCTGAACTTCCCCCTTGTCAGAACTCCACCCAGCAGACCAGCCTATCACAGCCTGGCTCAGCGTGGCGCAAGTGGCTGCGCGGTTCATCAATAAATGCTGAATTTTGAGATGACTACAAGAGTATGCTACCCGCGACGGCAGAGCCTGGCAAGCTACCCATGCTGTATTTGATACGCCAGATACCAGTAACAATTATAGACCTCATTCCCATGACCTGATGGAATGGTTTGAGGATCTTTATATTCCTGAAGCAAGCAGGTGCCCTTGGGCTCTACTTGCATGAGACAGGTCATATGGAGATGATACTGGTGCCCCCTCGAGCAAATTGATGATGAACGGGAAGATAGTGATAGTGACAAAAATGTTCATGTTTGGGTTTCAGCCATGCAGTGTTCCAGCACCCATCCCTCCACCAGTGCCCACCTCCCACCACCAATGTCCACGATTCCCCCCCACCTCCCCTAAACTGCCTCCGTGGCAGGTTCTCCATCTCTTTTCTCTCTTTCTCTTTCTCTCAAAGAGTAGTTTATGCCCTCTTTTTACCTAGATGGGTAGTTCTAGTGAACCAAATAAATGGAGGCACCAGAGGGCATCTCAGACTCATAACTTGCCAATCACATGGTCCTTGTTACACGTATACCATCTTTTTGCTAATTTTGTATCAGATCTGACTGTACTGTACAGATAGTCTTAGCACACTATCTCTTGTCTTTTTTTTAAGGTCCATAATTTTAAAATGCATCTGTGCGCTGTTTGAATAAGAAAATCAAAAGATATAAAAGCATTGCATTAAACAGGGACATCATTGATGGGGCCTCAGGGGAGTCCTTCATTTTCATATAGAAAACAAAAGAATATTTTGTCATTTGAGTGGTTGCTTTTTGAACATTGGCTTTAAAATACATACAGAAGAGAAATGGAAGTTTGTTTTATAATGCATTAATGAATGGAGCTGGAGAGGATAGCACAGAGGGTAGGGTGTTTGCCTTGCATGGCGCCAACCTGGGTCGATTCCCAGTATCCCATATGGTCCCCCTGAGCACTGCCAGGAGTAATTCCTGAGCAAAGAGCCAGGAGAAACCACTGAGCTTCGCAAGGTGTGACCCAAAAAAGCAAAAACAAAAAAAAACAAAAAACAAAAACCATGTGTTTTGACAATGTGTAAAGGGACTGCAGAGTTTCTCTCTTATGGTACCTTCAGTTTGGACAATTTTGCCCAAGGGTTTGCTCTCATGGGCGGGGAGAGACCACGCTGGCTGGACTTGGAGTGGAGGTTTGGGCCCTGCCCTTTCCTCCGCCTCCATGCCAGTTGCCCTGGAAGAGAGAGACCCACCCACGCCAGACTCAGCTAATTTACAACCCCAGAAGAGATCCAGACACTTCCACTTCAGACCCACAGCTGTGCTGCTCTGCCGCCCCATGTGGAAGCAACCCATGGAGCTGACCTTCCGGTAAGGGGCTCGGCCAGCCTCTGGCCGATTCCAACATTGCTCCAAGGGTTTGCTCTCATGAGCGGGGAGAGACCAGGCTGGCCGGACTCCGAGTGGAGTTTTGGGCCCTGCCCTTTCCTCCCACCTCCATGCCAATTGCCCAGGAAGAGAGAGACCCACCCACGCCAGACTCAGCTAACCCAGAAGAGATCCAGACCCATCCATCCACTTCAGACCCACCACTGCGCTGTTCGGCTAGCCCCATGTGGAAGCAACCCATGGAGCTGACCTCCCGGCTCGTCCAGCCTCTGGCCGAGTCCAACATTGATCCAAGGGTTTGCTCTCATGGGCGGGGAGAGACCACGCTGGCTGGACTCGGAGTGGAGTTTTGGGCCCTGCCCTTTCCTCTGCCTCCATGCCATTTGCCCAGGAAGAGAGAGACCCATCCACGCTAGACCCACAGGTCCCTTGGCGTGCGGCGGCTTTGCGGCCCTGCGATATTTTTAGAGAATGCTGATTTTAGGATAAGGTCCTTTGTTGCAGGACTCCTTTAGGGCCGCTGCATTTGGCTCAAAACATTAGCACACTAAAGGGCCTAGGTGAGGTGCAGGGAGGGATTACCTAAGGACATTTAACACTCCCTGCTTTCCATAACAATGGGAGGAAGGTCTGAGTTGCAGGGGAATAAACTGCCGGTTTTCACTCTCGCATTCTTCTTTGGGGCGCTTGCTCACTGTGAGCATTCGCCCTGCTTAAGCTTTACACGTGGTGGTGCCATCTTGGCCTACGCGTGGCTGGGGTTCTGCCTGGAATCCTAAGCATCGGGTTTTCCTTTTGCTGTTTGTATGCCTGAACCTGTGATAAGTAAAGCTTTTAAAACTGCATCGTTCTGAGTTTTCTCCGTTCCTCGCCGGCCCGGAGGTAGAAGGAACTTCGCTTCCCGGCACTGTCGGGGACCCCCGGGCCCCGACAGTCCTTCCCAAAATCTTTCACATTTATACATTGTATACAGTTCTAGAAAACCTTATCTTCCCCCTTTAAGTTTCATCAGTAAATGCTCGAGATGAGAGCCTTCTACTGAGACTATACCACCTACACAGCAAAGCCTGGCAAGCTACCCATGTTTTATTTACTTGTTATGCCAAAAACTAGTAACAATTATGGACCTCAGTTCCATGACCTGAGGAATGGTTTCGGGATCCTCCTGTCCCTGGAGCAAGCAGATGCCCTTGGGTTACACTTGCTTGTGACAGGACTAATGGAGATGCTACTAGTGCCCACTGGAGCAAATCGATAAACAATGGGAAGACAGTGATACAGTGATAGTAATAGACTTATACCTTAATAGAATGCATTTTCTATTTATATAGAATATACACATATCCCTTATTATTATAACGTTATATTTTTATCTAGTGCTATTGCTAGCAGTATCCTATATCTTGTGCTATTGTAGCAGTGAAAAGATAAATCAATTGCACAAGACTGAGTCCAGGTTCAAATGATATCAATGCCGACTATTTAATGAAACAGCCGTGATAAACTGGGTGAGGAGGAGGAGAAAGTTCCCATCACCTGCTGCTGTGAGCAGCTGGAGTGAATTAAGGGCCGTGGCAGTTGAGGGCTTCCAAGTCAAGCTTGAACATCAATTCCCAGCACCACGGTTCCCCCAAACCCCTCTAGGAGTGATCCTTGAGCACAGTGCCAGGCGTATGCACCATGGGGTATGGCCCAAAACAATGACACAAAAATCAGTTCCCTAATCACAAGAGCAGAAACAGCTGAATTGGAAAAGTCCTTTGTAAGCTGGAGCCCAGAGGGGTGGCCGTGGGGTCATAGGTGGTCAAGGACAAACCCCTGATCTCCCAATGGAAGGTGAACCTTGGGCCTCAGGGATGCAAGTGAGGCCTGGTCACGTCTCGATGGGCATCTTCTTGCAGCAGTTTCTAAAAAGGAAGCTGGGCAAGAAAAAGAGGACAAATAGGAACAATACGTTGCATCCAGCTAACCTGGTTCAATCCCCAGCAACACGTTTTCCTGAGCCCTGGCAGTAGGGATCCTTGCCACTAGGCCAGGAGGAAGCCTGAGGACAGTGGGGAGCCCGAACCAACACCAGCTAAAGGAAAGCCACAGCTGCTGAGCAGTGGCCCACAGGCTTGACAGGTTGAGGCAGTGAGCAATTCCCGAAGCCCAGATGTCCTTGTCTCCACACCCAACTCCATGTGAACTGTGTAGGAAACTGTAGGCCTGGGGTCTGCTGGGAGTTGGCCTGTCCAGGTCTGTGGTCTTCAGTGCGGTCAGGACCAGCAGCATTAGAAGCAGCTGGACGTTTCCTAGGAAGGTGATGCGTTCAGTGCTCAGGCCAAACACAAGGCAAGCGCTCTTCCTGCTGATTTTTTTTCTTCCTGCTCCTGATTCCCCCTCCCACCCCCTTTAAACATCTCTGGGCTGATTCATTTTCTGATGACTTTCACATTTTAGGAAGATTGCATCCAAGTCCCAAATGGTGTCCTCGGCTCAGATTAAATGTTCCCTACGGCCTAGCCGAGGCTGCAGGCTGTTGCCCTGTTCTCTGTTAGCCACTGTCCCCTTTCCAGGGCCTCTTCCCAAAATGTTTCCTCCTGACCACTGAGTAGAAACCAATGCCGCCACTTCCTGCTTCCTGCTCATGCAACAGACAGGAGCCTGCATGGTCCCAGCAGAACTTCCTGTGACGGAGGAAGCAGTGCCAGGCCCCCAGTTCTCTGACCGTCCCCGATAAGTGAGGTGTGTGCCCCAAATGAGGCACCTTTGTGGGAGTTCCAGAAGTGCTGATGTTAAAATCCCAAACACATAATCTGTTTTCTTAAATTCTTACTGTCTCCTGGTCAGAATAAAACCTCTGCCCTCCTTACTCACCTTCTGGGCACTGTCTGGGTTGAAATTGAAGAGGGCCTCCGAGCTAACAATAATGTCACCAAGGCTGGGTTCCAGAGACTAACACTGTCCCCCCTGACAGAAACCTGCAGGAAGGAGATGCTCCTCTTCCTCTTCCTCCTCCTCCTCTTCCTCCTTCTCTTCCTCCTCTTCTTCCTCCTTCTCTTCCTCCTCCTCCTCCTTCTCTTCCTCCTCCTCCTCCTCCTTCTCTTCCCTCCTCCTCCTCCTCCTTCTCTTCCCTCCTCCTCCTTCTCTTCTTCCTCCTCCTCCTCCTTCTCTTCTTCCTACTCCTTCTCTTCTTCCCTCCTCCTCCTCCTTCTCTTCCTCCTACTCCTTCTCTTCCTCCTCCTCCTCCTTCTCTTCCTCCTCCTCCTCCTTCTCTTCCTCCTCCTCCTCCTTCTCTTCCTCCTCCTCCTTCTCTTCCTCCTCCTCCTTCTCTTCTTCCTCCTCTCCTCCTCCTTCTCTTCCTCCTCCTCTCTCCTTCTCTTCCTCCTCCTCCTCCTTCTCCTCCTCCTCCTCCTTCTCTTCCTCCCTCCTCCTCCTTCTCTTCCTCCTCCTCCTTCTCTTCTTCCTCCTCCTTCTCCTCCTTCTCTTCCTCCTCCTCCTTCTCTTCCTCCTCCTCCTCCTTCTCTTCCTCCTCCTCCTCCTTCTTTTTCCTCCTCCTCCTTCTCTTCCTCCTCCTCCTCTCTCTTCCTCCTCCTCCTTCTCTTCCTCCTCCTCCTCCTCCTTCTCTTCCTCCTCCTCCTCCTCCTCCTCCTTCTCTTCCTCCTCCTCCTCTTCCTCCTCCTCTCCTCCTCCTCCTCCTCCTCTTCTTTTCCATGTAAATACTTTGTTTTTCTAACTTTTTGGGTCACACCCAGCGATGCTCAGGGGTTACTCCTGGCTCTGCACTGAGGAATTAGTCCTGGCGGAACTCAGGGGACCATATGGGATGTCAGGGATTAACCCTGGATAGGCCGTGTGCAAGGCAAATGCCCTCCCCCCTGTGCTATCACTCTGGCCCCAAATACTTGTTTTTATTGCTGGTACTTCATTCTAAGTTCTAGGGACTGGTTTAGAATATTTGGAAGTCTTAGAAATGTCTTTTTTTGTGATACAATTCTAGAATTAAAATTGATTAGATAACAAAGATCTAATATTAAGTTCAATGAGTATAAATATCAATTTGTGCAAAAAATTGTTCTATCTGATTATAGGATTGTTAGATCATTGACTAAGACTTTATTAAGCTGGTTTTTGCTGGCTGAGCCTTCTGTGTGATTCTTTTTGTTTGTTGGGTTTAGTTTGTGTCTATGTTACTTTCCCATCTAATTTGGTGTGCTCCCACTGAAACTTCAGTCTTGAAGAATTAGTAGATGTCATATGCCCGCATACTTGGCCATGCATTCAGAGACTTTAGGATCTATGTCTGCGGGGGAGGGTGTGACTGCCAGGAATTCCAGAAGTATGGGGGGGAGGCTGTCTACCTCGACTCCGAAAAACACCTGAGTTCTCATCCTGGGCACCAGGTACCCAAAGTGGTTCGCAGTTTGGTGTCTCTACAGAGAATATTCATGAAGTGGAGTGTTGAGCTCTTGGCGTGGCTGCAGTGGTGGAGTGTGGGTGCGGCTGCCAGAGTTTCAGCTGGACAGGTATGCCCCAGCCCACCTCCTGAGGGCGCCTTGGAGTTTTCAGCAGTGCAGACGGGTGATTCCATAAATTTTAGCTGTTGGCATGCACCTCCTGGGAGATTCGGTCAGAAATCGGAAAGCAGGGCTGGTGGGTCTCCATCACAGTTTTCATTAGAAAAGTTACTTTTGGTAAAAATCTTAAATCTCGATATATTCCCTCTCCCATTTTTATTCTTCTAAGCATGATTTATTTGCTGGTTGTGAGTGGGGGGGTGGAGGGACCACACACACCTTGCAGTGCTCCTGGGACTAGACGTGGTGCCATGGATCAAATCGAGATTGCCAGCATATGGTGTATCCTTCTATCTCTTTGTCCCATAGTCTTGTATTTAAATCCCCTCCCCCTGCACTGTTGTTTCTGTTGTTGGCATGACATGGCGGGGGAGGAGGCGGTTAGACTGACCATGGTTGTTTCTTGCTGTACTGTCCCTGCACATGTGAAGCTGCGGTGTTGGTTGGGATCGCTCATCAGGTTGTAGCAATCACACACAGGGTCACAGTACTTATGCAGGCCTCCACTCTGTCGTTATGGGACTCACATATAAGCTTGCTGAAGTTTGTGCTTCCTAGGTGGGTTTGTGTGTGTGTGTGTACACATGCACATATGCATAAGCACATACTTTATTTGCATTCAGTCCCCCTTTTTTTCGTGGTCCTTCACAAGTCTGGCTCCAGTGAGGCTGTTTTGTGGTTCTGAGTCTTACTAACTGCAGACGTGTCGGGACTTTGCTCTATGCATGTAAGACACCAGGGATTTGAACTCATTACCAAATACTTGCAAGGCAGGTACTCTAAGTGTGTAAGTACTAGTCTCCTTGGGCCTCCATTTTTATTCTTATAGTCCACAAGGGTGTGACAAATGTTTCTCATGAATCTGCAGAGTCTCTCTTTTGAACTCCAAACTCAAATCATTCCCCAGCTTAAGTGAGAAACTGGGGGCAGGTTTATCCTTCAAGGGAAAAATAAGTAAAGGGAAATGCAGATTCTGGGTAGTTAGACAGGAGGAGATGAGGCCCTACAGGGTGATGCTGGAGGACTCTGGAGCTGATCCTGCTCTGGGCTGCTGGTTTGTGCTGAGTGGACACTCTTGTGTCCAGGCATCTCTGGACCTAGCTGGCAGACTCCCCAAGGAGCCAAGACTCTGTCCCACTTCCCAGGGCAGTGTTTGGTGATGGTGATTGGGGGGTAGGTGGGGAGGGGAATGATGAGCCCCATGACAGGCACCAGCTCCCTGAGACTCTGCCCCTCTGGCCATGATCAGTTTCATAAGGCAGTTCTTGCCCTGGCTTTGTTTCACCTTCTCAGTATCTGGCCACCGAGTCCAACTGTAAATCAGTCCCACCCCAAGCTGTCTTATTTATGTATTTATTTACACTTAATCTGAACCGTTGGCTTGTTGAGTTTCTGGCGAAGCCTTTGGAAGGCATCTCTCCTCCGCTTCTGAGGCAAACAAGGGAAGCTGCTGCCAACCCTTTGTTTCCCAGGAGGCACTCTCAGACTCTCAGGGCATTTGACCCCACACCTCTGTCTCCCTTCCTAGAGATATGAGGAAGCAAGACTTTTGGGATTCTCATCCTTCCTTCCATCTGGATTTCATGGGTTCCACCCATCCTCAACTTTTCTCAAAGGCCTATGCAGATCTCGAGGCCAGCATACGGAACTCCACCTTTACTGCCCAGCTCATGTCTCATGTACTTCCTCAGCCCCCACCTCACAAGACCCCATTTCCGGTCTCTGGAACTACTGTTGGATCCCGATGAGCTTTCCTGGAATCCAAGATGAATGTATTTTCTCATCGAGCAGCTAGCTGTGGTTACAGGTGAGACTGTCTCTAAAGACTAATATCCAAGGTCAGGGAGAGCAAAGGCCAGGAGGACTGGTCAATGGTCGGAAGCTACCACGGGAGTGTCGAGGGAGGTGGGAAGGCTGGGCGCGCAGGGCAGTTAGGAAGAGAAGGACCAGTCTGACAATGATAGCTGGGAATGATCACTTTGGACAGGAACTGAATGTTCAAAGTAGGTAAAGTGATACACCTGATAACCTTTCAGGATCTGTATTGCAAATCACAAGCCCACAAGGAGAGAAACAGACAGAGAGAAACAGTGAGTATGCCATTGAGGTAAGCAGGATACAGGGAGTGGGAAGGAAACTGGGAACACTGGTGGTGGGAAATGTACACTGGTGGAGGGACAGGTGATGTAATACTATAGAAAAGAAAATAATTTAAAAAAGAGAGAGAATGCCTGTAAAGCTACTCTGTCTCAGAAAGCAAGTGAAACGGTGTGTGGGATGTTCCATGGTATTCTAGGATTCCGCTGTGACCAGGGCAGGTCTCTTTTTGGGTGGAGTGGTTCTCCCAATTCTGCGTGACCAGGGGCAGGGCTATTTCTGGGCAGAGTGGTTCTCCCAATCCATGCTCCAGACGCCAAGGAGCTGCTGCTGGGCTGTGCCAAGCAGGTGATGAGCAGTTTTGCTCTGGGTTTGCCTGTGTCCCCCTCCCTGCATTCTTCAGGCCTGGCAGTGCCTGGGGGGCCTGGCCACACACAGAAGTGCTTAGAGGTCTCCAGGGCTGCACCCAGAGGTGCTCGGGGGACCATATATAGCACTAGGAATTGAACCAGGGTTGGCTACTGGTAAGGCCGGTGTCTTAGTGCTGCTTCTTAGGCCTGCTGTGGCTTGTAAAGGTGGAAAAGATGGAGTTTTAGAAGGTCCAGGACTGGACTTTGGTACAGTGAGGAATGAAATCAGTGAGGATGAAGATGGTCCTTGAAAGAAGGCCACAGGCCACACCTGAGCCCGGCCCCCGACTGAGATGGAGCTCAGGCACCCATAGAAGTCACTTTTGGATCATTTCAAACTTGAGTTGCAAGACTTGATTTAGGTATAATCTAAGGGCACAAGCCCATCCAGGTATCAGGCTGACTCTGGAAGTAGAGAGTCAGGACTCAATGCCTTGTAAAAGCGAACTTTTCCTATGCTCCAAGGACAGTGGCCACCTCCTGCAGTAATTCTTGGCATGTGGGAGTATGTCCAGGGTGCCCAAACTTTCCATTTGCAAGAGAAGCCTGAAACCTGGTTAATAAAAATGTGCCCTCTCTGATGTGTTCAGCATCAAATGATTCCACCAGGGCCACAAGTCGGCAAGGTGGGTGGGGCAGAATACAGTCAGACCATTCTGGAGCTGGAAGGAGAGACTGAAGTGAATTTATTGGGTGGACCATGGAAACAAAAACTAATGGAAGGTTCTGGAGCTAAGATCTGAACCAAAAAGTTCTGTGAGGAAAATGGTTATCTGCACCCTTGTTTTACTGTGGAGAAGGGGCCACAGATGGGAGGGCAAAGAAAGGGCTTCTAAGGCCAGGGAGGGACTAGAACAGGAAGATGTGGAAAGGCAGGAATTCCGGCAAAGTGATAGAACCAGAGACACAGACACATGGGGCAGAGCTGCTACTGGCTCTCCCTGTGCTCAGCTGATCATGAGGTGTCTGGGAGGCAAGGTTGGTTCTTCCCATGGCCAGCCATCCCAATAGAGCCTCACAAGAAGCCAGAGGAACCCTCACACCATGAGGGCCGCCATTTTCAACATCTGGACTCCACAGCTCGTCAGAACTCCACCCAAGAGAAAACCTGATTTTTTCCTGTTGTGTTTGGTTGCTTTGTGGCTGTGCAGTTCATCAGTAAATGCACGAGAAGAGAGCCTACTACCGAAAGTATCCTGCCCGCACAGCAGAGCCTGGCAAGCTCCCTGTGTTGTATTTGATATGCCAAAAACCAGTAACACTTACAGACCTCATTCCCATGACCTGAAGGAATGGTTTGAGGCTCTTCATGTTCCTGAAGCGAGCAGATGCCCTTGGGCTACACTAGCACGCAACAGGATGTATGGAGATGTTACTGGCGCCTGCTAGAGCAAATCGATGAACAATGAGAAGACAAGTGACACAAGTGACAAGTGATTGGCCAGGGACAGGAGGAGGGAAAGGGTTGGGTTCTCAGTGTTTAAACAGGAACCTCCTCCAACTATCCTATTCCCAAAACATATACTTAGTTTCAGCTTCGCTTCATCCTCCGAACAAAAGAGAGCAGTTTATATCTCATTCTGCAAAGGGCAAATTGAGCCTTTTTTTTTTTAGGAGAAAGGGAAATAAAAAGCACAAACAAAATATTTTATAATATCTATAATAAATGCAAATAAATCATACAAACAAAACTTGGCTTTAGCAAACTGTACATACATAAATATCTTTTTTTAAACTATAACATTCAACTTTTTTTCACATAAAGCCTTCTATGATCTTATTTATTACATCCAGTTTTTCTTTATACTTTTTTTTTTTAAAAAAGTGCTTTGTAAGATTTACAGCTTGTGCTTCAAAAAGCAAAGGTGACAATATCATGCCCTAAAGGAAAAGAAGTTAAAAAGGAAAATGTTCCTATAAGCTCTTAAAAACTGTATGTTACAAGGATCGAAAAATCTCTTGAGCACGGTGGGCTGGGAGAAGGCTCCGTCGGGCATGGCGCTGGGTGGGGAGGTTGTTCTTTGAGTGTCTGAGCAGCACCTTTCCGGGGACTGGATCAGGAGGCACCCGCAGATCTCTTTAGTGCTGAGGTTCAGAACGGTTCACGTTGCATCTTCCCAGCCGCCTGTGGCCTATTTGCTCGTTCCCATCTTGGTTCCTCATCACCTCCAAAGCGAGCCATTCCACAGGGGAAACCGGAGGTGAACTGATGTCCATCCCCGTGGGTCTTGGCCAAGCTTTGGGTCCTCTTGGTGCCAGTCTGGGACTGCACTTGGCCACATGCCTCGCCGACTACAATCACTGCTGCCGATGGCGGCGGGAGCTCAGAGGGGAGGAGGCCCGTTGGTGTATCTGAGCATGGGGTGGAATGACCGGGCAAAGTTGTTGGAGAGCGCACAGCTGTAGTCCTCCTCTGTCATGGGGACCAGGCAGGCGAGCCCAATGAGTAGCAGCAAGAGCAGCTGCAGCGGCAGGGGCTGCCCTGAGGACCCTGGACAGGAAGCTTCTGCCGGCACGAGCTGACCCAGGCTCAGAAAGGGAGGAATCGGAGCCACCTTTTCTGGACCTGAGAGAAGAATGGACAGAAATAGCTCAAACATCCAGGTACTACACAGAGGCTGCTTTTGTGCTTCCTGGCCTTCCTGGAAGTTCAAGGGCCTTGCCTCGCACCCCCAAGGTGGCAGTGAGATGCCAGCCTTCTGCAGTATGCCCAGGGCCCCATCGAATGTGCTATTTGCAAATGGCACCCATTGAAAAATATCAGCATTTAGCCAGCTAAAGGTAAGTCTTTCGGTTCAAATAATTTAAAGAAAACACCTTCCTACCAGGAAGAGAATGGCATACATCCCCCAGGATCAACTGAAGGTGAACCGAGGCCATTCCAATATGGAAGTTTGACGCGGTACATTTGGGGCTTAAGGCCATCAGGTACCAGTGGGCAACACAGCATGATACACAGTGGCCTATAGAGCCAGCCTGGACAGGCTCAACCTGATGCAGCCAGGACAGGTATAGCTCTAGTCAATTTGCATAGACCCGGAAAGCTCAACTCAAGGAAGAGTACACCTCGATTTCATCTTGCACTGATTCAGCATCTAGCCCTGCCAGGAACGAGTTTTAAAGCAGTGTGGACAAGGGCAGGAGTGCATGGAGTCACCGGTACTGGGTATGAATCACAGGCACTCTGGACTGATCACTCCAGCAACAGTTCTGGGGCTCTGGGGAACAGATGATTTTTCATGGAAGGTGGCCAGTCATCCGAAAGCCTCCCTTCTGAGCTCAAAAGATTTCCCCATGTACTTTCATTGTCCTTCATTCTTTTGGCTTGTTTCTGCCAGGCCCCACTTTCCTGGGGAGGGGGCTATTCCTGGTTCTGTGCTGCGGTTCTGGGGAATTGGACCTGGGCCTCCAGCTGGCTAAGCATGCAGGCAGCCCTTTGAATCCTCTCTCCAGCCCTTCCTTGCTATGTGCAGGCAGCATTTGGGTCATCTCTTCAGCCCTTCCTTGCTATGTTCTTTGAAAGAGTTCCACTGGAGAAGAAGCCTGAATATCAGAAATCACAAGGATATCTATCACTGCTTATGGCACACTGGAAATGGAACTAGGAGCTAGGAAAGCATCTTCCATATTCTTTCTGTGAGTATCCGTTAAAACTTGTTTCGTCCCCAGAGGGAAAAGGTGGAGAAAGAACTGTTATGTTGAAAGAGGCAGTTTAGACACACACATGAATTGTGCGCTAACCTCTTCGACTTTCCCTTCAAATTAAACGAGAGAGTCTTCAACCTGAAGGTCCCAGGTTGTATGCATTTGGTGTTCGCCCACTAATTGGTCAGTGTCAAGTCTCCCAACTCTTTATAGGCCTCAAGAGTTCAATCACCATCTAGTGGTGAAATGAATGAACTGTCCTTATGCTAAGACCAACTGAAGAGGGAAAAACCATATCCTGTTGGGAAAACACTGTAGACCCTAAAAAGATGTTTCTCTATTAACAAAAAGGGGGAAAGAGAAACTTTTTGATGTACCTATTTAGCGAGCATTCATGTTGAGTTAAGGTCTTGGCTAGAACAGAATCCTTTTTCTAATTAGCCAAGGAGCTAAGGCTAGTTAGCACTTAGCAATGGATGGACACCACTCTAAATTCTGATCTTGGATTCTCTAAATCTCCACAAGATTTATTTAAAAACATGTGATTTTCATCGTCCTTTAGTGATGATCCAAGAGGGATTTGGAGAGGTAAAATAAATGGTTCAGTTAGGAAGTGGAAGGACCAAGATTTCAGCCCTGGGAACTAAAGTCCCAGAATTGGAACTTAATTCTAGTGTAAGTATACCTGCAAGTTTCAGAGTTAAAGGGAAATAGTGAGCAAAAAATTTGGGATTCTCCAGCCCCTGCCCACCACAGTTCCTTTAATGCTTTGTATTCTGACAACATGAATAAAGGAGTCATACAAGGGTATCACACATGTAGAAGAAAATAACTACATCCTAAATGATTAGAAATAAAATGATTTCCTCTCCTTTTAAATTAAACATCTCACAGCCTGCTAGCTCCTAAACTGTTAAGTCAGTAGACCTAACAATGTCTTAACAATTGTTAACGTCTTAACATGTCTCAAAATGTCTTAAAATGTCAATTGTTAAGTCAGTAGACGACACGAGGGCATTCTGTGTGGAGTCCTTTTAGGACCAGAGCAGAGTGATTCTATTTCTCTGCCCAGTTTTCCTGTTTGCAAAGATCAGCAGCAATGATCCTAAAGTCATCTGGGCTCTCACAGTCTATGATTCAATTTTTTCCAAAAGTGTGTTGAGAAGAATGGGATAGTTTACATATCAACTTTGGATCTGATTGTTCATTTCTTTGGGTTGTTGGCAGTGCTCATGACTATTTGTGGCTCAGTACTCAGGAGACCATATGCAGTGCTGAGGATTGAACCAAGGTCAACTATGTACAAGGCAAGTACCTTAACCCCTGTACTGTCTCTCTGGCCCTTTCCTTTGAGATGAAATTACACCCCAGGGAATGTCACTCACCACCTGTTATTGGATGAGTTATAACAGAAGAGAACCCTGTGTCTCCCATTAAGTACTTAAGCGCAATGAGGGAGATTTTGGACTCATTTTCTTTAGGAGGCACTCAAGGGCATCGGCAATGGGAAGATTTAGAAATGCTGGTGCCCAACAGGTCTTGTTTGTCAATGATTATCTTCCCAGAAGTCAATGATCCTGGTCCAAGTCAGGAGTCATACTGACTACTGCTCTTCTCCCGAGAAAGACAAGGAAGTCAGCATGCTGGGAATGTGGGCTCAGAAGGTGGACAGTCCACTGAGGGCATGGCACACTGAACAGCATCAGAGCTTTCCTTATTAAAATTTAATTGGGGAGTGTCCTTTCATATTGAAGAATGCCAACTTGGAGCAAAGCCATGGGCTTACATGTTGCTAGGGAGTTTCCGTGCAGTGGACTGATCCCTGGAATGACTGAACCACCTCTGGATAAAAACACACCAGAGGGGACAATGACTCGGATTTCTACATACTCCAAGTGGCTTCTGCTTTACAGCCGGTTTTTCCCACAGTGTTCCAGTGCTGATGTATTAATACAACCGGGAAAGGGGCTTTTAATGATGTTTTTCTACTGACCCAAAATCCCTAGCACCTTGGGAAAGTTGATGAGGAACAGCATAACGACAACCCATTTGCTAATCATATATTATTTTCCCTGAGGTAAACATTATGCCTCGGAAGCAAAAAGGAAGTAACGTGTGAGAGTATTCAAAAATAAAAGCTTCACACAATGGAGATATATCACATAGTTCTGTCAGAGAAAATGAATTCATTCTTTCCAAGTAAATTTTTATTTTACTAGTAAAATTTTACTAGTAAAATATTTTTTTTACTTATTCCCTTCACTCCTTCAAATTTCTGGTCATGTTCTAACTCCTCTCCAAACACATAAAGGGAGGAGAAGAGGAAAATGGGACAGGGACAGTATATGGTGTGTAACAGGCACCATAAAAAGAGAATCTGGCCGGGAGGTGAGGCATGCGGTACAACATGGTTCAAAAGGTTCCAATTTCGGTTTCCCCAGCATCACATTGGTCCCCCAAGCACTTCCAGGAATGACCCCTGATCACAAAGCCAGGAGTAGCTTTTAAGTACTGCTGGGTGTAGCCCCAAACAAACAAAAAGACCCTCTTACACAATCAAGAAAAATCCAAATGAATTAGTTCTGTGCAAATAATGTAACAACTCATTATTCAAACCCAAGTGAAAAAAAAAAAACCTTTGATTCATGTTGTGTCAACGGCATGAGGCAGGGATTCCAGGAATTCATGGGAAGGCAAGATCTAGGCTGACCATGCTCTCTCCTGAAATCATGGGTCTTTGAAACCCAATAGAGACGCTGACTGTGAGAATCAAGCTTCTAGAACCTACAGAAGACTGCGGTCTCCTATTGCCCCAAGCTGAGTCTGGCCGGTCCTCACCTCTCTGGCAGCCTGTGATGGCACCTACCTTGCAACTACAGTCTGAGACATCACCCTTCTGCTTTCCCCATCAACAAACAGGCCTCTTGGAGACAGAGTGGAGGGGGCTGACCCATAGTGCCACAAGACGCCGAGTCAGACAGGACTGGATTCAAATCCTAAATCTTCATGCCTTGCTGGTATTGCTGCCAGTATCTTGTCTATAAAACTGATCCTATAGCTACTTCATAAGGATGTTAGCAGGGTCAACGCTAAGTGTGCTGTTTAGAAGACCAGGGCTATGCAGATACACCTATGTGCTATTATTCTTTGTATTATTAAAGCCAGAATATGCCAATTCCTCATCTGAAGGAAAGCCCACCCAGGGAAAACATTCCTGATTTTTCTCCCAGTGCTTTAAAAGAGGGGCTGCCTTTCTGAGCACCTAACTTGCTTGTGGAAACGTAACAAATCCAAATGTCAGAACAGTCCAACCAGAGCCTTCCTGGAGATACCCTGCAGCGATCCCTAGCTGTAAAACAGGTGACACTGTGTTATACAGACCCTCTTTAAGTCCTTGGGATAGAGAAGATGCCCAGGGCAGGGTTGGGCAGAAAAGACGGGACAACAAATATTCCACAAGGAACCAGACGGTGTTTGTTGCAAGGCCCTGGTCATAGTGAAACATCCAGGATTCCCGCTTCAATGCTTTGGCAACTATCTCACCTGCTATTGGCACGCAGCCTCTTCCTCCCTCCCAGGGTTTAAGCCTGCAATCAGCTACTTCTCATTCCGTCTTGAACTCCTGGTGTAGGGGTCAGGGAGCTAGATGCCCAGTGGAGGTTTTGCATGTTACAACTCGAAGCTTCAGAATCAAGTCTAAATCTGCTCTGTCCGGAGTAGAGGACAATTAGCCCCTAGCCTTCCTGGAAACTGAAATGAAATCTTCTTTTGGGTCAGCTTCAGCTAAATCACAGTAGCTTAGAGAAGAGTGACTGGCAATAGGGTCAGGTGGTTTGGAGTCAAAAGTAGGAAAGAAGCTAAAGAGAGGTTGGACCTTCCTAAGCACTGCTGCAAAACACACACTCTCTAAAAAAGCTTAAGCTAATTAACTCATGAGCTTTGTTCATGTGAATATATGGACAGATGGTGTTCAAATGCTTATGATAAGAATTGATTTGGTAAATCTATAGATTCAAACATGTTTTCTAAGCCTTACCTCCCTTTGGGCCATACTCAGGGGCTATTACCAGCCTGCCTCTTCCTCTCTCTATAGTTATGTTATATATAATTATAAATATGTATTTCTATATAATTATATATATTTATACATAATTCCCAGCTCTGTGCTGTGCTTGGAGGTTACTCCCCAGAGATGCTCAGGGGACCATGTAGTACTGGGGATCAAAACCAGGTCTCCTGCATGCAAAGTCTGCACTCTGCCCTTGAGTCATTTCTCTGCTCTTTGACAAGTTTTATGTCTCAATCTATACTGTATTCATTTTGTAGGCCCAGGCACTCTCTCTAAACAAAGAGAGTGCATAGTAAATTTTGGCATCTATCCATCCATCTGAAGTCAGACTGTACTGCCGAGGGGTGATAATAGTCTCTGGAAATCTCTGGAAGACCAACAACTGATATCATAATTTGACTTGATCACTGTATCACTGTCTTCCCGTAGATCATTGATTAGCTTGAGCGGGCACCAGTAACATCTCAATATGTCCTGTCACATGTGAGATAGCCCAAAGGCATCTGCCCACTGCAGGGACATAAAAAGCCTCAAACCATTCCATCAGGTCATGGGAATGAGGTCCATAATTGTTACTGGTATTTGGCATATCAAATACGACACGGGTAGCTAGGACACTGGCTCTGCCATGCGGAGGGGATTCTCTTATATCAATTGACTTGATAAAAGCACCTGCTCCGAGCCAACCCTGACTCAGTTGCTTCTCAGTGCATCTCCTTCCTTGCCCAGGACACTGCAGATGGCAGGGCAGGTCCACATTCTCAGTGGCCAGTGCTTTTTCCCCGGAGCTTTTGAATTTGCTGAACCAGTTTACGGCCATACCGTGCTGAATGCGTCCGACCTCGTCTGAATTTGCTGAACCAGTGCAAGATCACACCCAAGGTAACTCTCCCTGCTCCAGGTGAAGGAATGCAGTGACTGTCTGGGGGTGGGAGTGAGGTTCTCTCATGCCCCGCAGAATGTGCCTGGCACTGATGGGCTGGCTGCATCCCTGGGCAGAGGTGCCAAGGAGTTAAGTCCAAGAACACTCACCCGTCAGCTGACTGCCAAGGTTTCTGAGGACGGCTGCCATTCAGGTGCCATTCTTTGGGATTCTTGACCTCCCTCCCTCCCCGGCCCCTCAGTTACAAGGGAGAAAACACAGGACTGGGTGCTTGGAAAGGTATTAATCCGAGCGCTGCATGGAGCGGAGCTAGAGGTGCTGTGGGGGTGGTCCCAGTGAACAACCAGTTGCAAAGCCCAGTGAGGAGACACGCTAAAGCACTTGGGCTCAAAGAAATGCTGATTCCGACATTGCTAAATGACACGAGCATGCGCGGTCCGGACGGACTGAGAGCAGAGAGGCGCAACGCTGCGAAGCAGAAGGTGGTGGTGTAGCCACCATCGTCCTCAAGGCGAGGAACAAAGTGGACTCTGGGACCCTACGGGGGACATGCTGGGGACAGTGCTTCCCCCCATCTCTATTCATGGCCCAACTGCAATTTTGGGGGAGGAAATGAACTGCAAAGTGCACCGCACTGTGGGCAGTAGAGAGTACACCCACCGAGGCTGTCTGGAAAGGGGCTAAGAACCCCTGGGAACACCGCCAGGAGCCCCTTGTTACCTTCCGGAATCCCCACAAACTCCCCATCTCCCTTCAGGGTTCACTACTGACACTTCATTAGGGACCCTCCCTACACCTCCCATAATTGTTTTCCAAGCAAAACCCAATGGAAAATTATAAAAATAAATCAATGAAGCAACACCAGGGGAGGCTGGAAACCAGAAAACACATCCAATTCCTGTGGGGCTTCAGCCAAGTAAGTAGGTGCAAAAGAAGCACATAACTGGGAAGTTGGTTCTAGGGCTTGGGGGCCTGGGTGGGCTTTTTCCCCCCCACCCCAGCCGCCCTATCTATCCCCCACCTGGTCCCCTGCTCTCCTTCTAGGAGCTAGGATCCCTGCTTTGGAGTGACCAGTTTCCAAAAGGGTTTACGGCTTGGGGCTGGGATGAAAAATTCAGCCAGGTGACAGAGCTGCTCCATAAACAGAGGACACACAGACAGTACAGTGACAAGGAGGAAGGCAGAGCAGTGCTACCTGCAGAGACAGGCAGGCCGGGGCGGGCGAGAGGAGAGTGACAAGGAGGGTGTCTGGGTCTCCTCAGGGAGGGGGTTGCCTGCTAGTGTTTCTGGGGTTGAGAGAGCTTATGGGTGTCAGGTAGGTGAGTTGCGGAGTGTGGCTGGCCCAAGAGGAGTTTTCAGAGAAGCAAAAGAGATGGGGGAGGGGCGCATCTATCCATGTCAAATGACACCGATTCAGGACTCATCATGGGGTGGGGCGAATCACAAACCCACAATCTGGATAAAATCGGAAAAGAAAAGAAAAGGCTGGGGGATGTTAGTACATTTTATGCAGAGTTGTGGGTTCTGGAAGTGGTCAGAGAATTCATTGATCGATCACCTGACTTATTGTACAATCTAGAAGCAAAGAGGATGATGAAAAGTCTGCCATGAACCCAATGGCCAGGAGGGCATGTGAAGACTGCTGGACGCACAGCAGGATGACCCTCTGCTGCCGAGGGCCAGATGGACTCGGAAGTGAGGCCCCAAATTGAGCTTTGGCCCCAACAGCCTATGCTCTGAGATTGATCTGAGCTTTGTACTTCAACAATTTTTTTTCCCACTGAATTAATAGGAGAGGAATATGGACAGAAACGAATCATTTCTCTGCTACCCAGAGGTAGGCCAGAATGAGGCCTGCCTCAACCATGGACCATTTTCATCATCCTCTTGGAGTTCTAGAACAGTGTGGAAACCAGGAGAATAAGGTACCTGCTCTGTGGACTGCTGACAGAGGGTCCCGGCTGTGAGAGACTACATTTGCCTCGTGGCTGTTTGCAATGAACAGGGGGTAAAGAAAGAAGAATGTTCAGTCCAGGCAAATCAAGACAAGCTACTGATGAAATTAAACTAAAAGTGCAGCCAAGGAAAATAACAAATCAAATGAAATGATCAGTACTCATGAATTAAGGAAACTGGCTTTTCTTTAGTGGAACAAAAATGAAATAACATTTCCAGTATTGTATTCGTTCTAGATAAACTGTCACTTGTAGTTTGGGGGTCCACTCTAGAGCGGGTGCTTTTCCTACCCCACACTTGGCCTAGTAGCATGTGGGAGACTCTACCCTAGCCAAGATTATCTGCATATTTACTTTTAACATGCCAAGCTACACATTTCAAACGTACTTTACATATTTCTTTGCCATCCTCTGGAACACTGGGGCAGTGTTGAAATTCTTGGGAGATTAAAAAAAATTACACTGGTGATAAAGGGCTATTCTTCCTTGAGTTAGGAAGACGCAACAAATTAAATGCTTGCATTAGATAAAGGCTAATATTGGACTCGAAAAGCCAGTATTCCTTCACATTCTTAAACTGGGATCTACAGGAAGCTAGTAGATGTAGAGGAAAACAATCCTAAAAAAGATAATGACATTTATCAGCATACAACTTAAGTTTACAACAAAAAAGTACAAATGCAGTCAATACTTCTAAAAACTAAGGAAAATGGAATGATAATAAAAATGAGTATAATCATAAAGCCAGACCAAAAAATTAACAAAACAAACAAAAAAAAAAAAAGAAAAAAACCAAGCTTCTAATTACACAGAGAAATTAAGGTATAGAGGGGAGTAGCGGGAGCCAAATTTGTCTTTTTCTCCTCATCGTGTGCCAAGTGAGTGGGACCCCCCAGTTGATTCTGCGGGAGGGGTTGTCCTGAGTTGCTGCCTTTTGCAGGGGCAGTTAAAAAAAATAAAAATCCTTCAGGAGCATCTTAGCTGGAGAGTCAACTGGACAACCACTTGCCCACTTGTCTCAAAAAACTCAGTGGTCTCATGAATGGTCCCAGTTTTGTCCCCTTCTGGCTGAGGGACCCCTAAGTGGAACCCAGTTGTTTCTCAGGTGGACCAGTGGGCGGTGGTTTGATGGGAGGAGTCGCCTCAGGGACATGAGAGAACATTCTAGAGCTGGCCCTTGGGGCAAGAACAATACTTGTCTCCCAGCAAAGCAACCACCGGGTGGAGCCCTGACTCATGGGGTAAAAAACAGAACCACTCCTGTTCTGAGCCAGCAAGGGGGAGTGTACACAGAGTTCCCCTTCACTGGGTGTCACCCTCGTCTGTATGGGACCCTGCACGAGGTACCATTACAATCATCCCTCGTGTTTCCACCCGATGGCCAAGTGGGCAGTGGAAAGTTACCGTTCTCTGTCGGTTTGGGGTGCTTCTCCCAGATGTGGGGCTCACAGATCCCGAGGTGTCCAGCTCATCAGCAGAGGACCAGGAAGACAAATCCTATATGGGAAATAGATGCTTAACAGGACTGTAGGACACGGGGCCAAGCTGGCTTGGTCTTCTCAAAGCTTCCCTCCCCAGGCCCAGCTGTCCCCTAAGAAAATCAAATTCTTTCTTGGGAAACACTAAATCGAGTCAGTTCTTTTCATCATCAGGCTCTTTCCCGGGAGAGAGATCTCAGACTCTGCTTTTATCGCGACACTCTCGGCTTTTTTGATTTCTTAGTGACAAGGGTGGAGGTCTGGCTGTGTCAAGTCCAGCTTCTGCTGCTGACCCTTCAAGCTACCCCAGGCCCACTTGTTTGACATCAGACCAAGCAGGAGCTCACTCTGCAGCTGTAGGGAGAGGGTGTTGCTCCCAGCTCTGCAGTTATCCAGAGCAGACGCTTCTTTCTCAGGCTAACTGGAGAGTAAAGTCTTGAGTGTTCTCAGTAGGGTTTTACAATGGAATCTTAAGTCTTACTGAGCATCTCCGTACTTGTAAAAGCATTGCTCAAATCCCCAAACCCACAGGACTGCCGTAATGATACAGTCTTGAGAAACCCAGCATTAGGAAACTCATGCCTTTCTACGATTTTTTTTTAATGAAGCAAGAAAGTTTTTATTGAACGAAAGTTATTAAAAAGATTCAAGTGGGGAAGGAGGAAAGAAAATGCTGTTCATGTGAGAACACAAGATTGGAAGAGCGAGCCAGCAAGAAAAGAGAAAGTTACATGCTTAAAGGAGAACATGGGTTTGAAAGAGTCAGAGGCCTTTTTAGGATCTGATACGAAACTCAGGCAAAACTCACTGGGGGCTGAAAGCGGTGAACGCAAAACCTGTAAGCTCCGCCCTGACCAGAAATAACATGCCACCGCAGCTGCGATGACCCAGTCAGTGGAGTCATGATGCAAAGGTCTTTGGAGTGTAATAGAATCAAAGCAGTGTTCTTTCTTAAAAGCTGACTTGTCACTTTTTAAACATCTTGAAGCATTTGGAAAAGCAGTGACGGATTTATTCTGACATGTACTATAATCTAAGTCTTTCTGGCCCCATAAAGATGCTGTTTCTTGGCTATCCTAGATACAAATACTACCCAGTATTGTGGTATTGGGTCGGTTTGGAGCTTACCTGCTGACTGCCTGTCATGTCTAAGAGCCTTTCCATCTCTTTGATATGACGACTGACCTCCTTCAAGAGAAGTTTGAGCCGGTTTCCAATAACATGGACTTTTTCTTTGGCTTCCAGACAGTCGGTGCCCTCGGCATTCACCAATAGTTGACCAGACATGTCTTGTAGGGAGGCCACTCTGAGTTGCGATTCCAACAGCTCCCTCCTGATTTGCTATATAGATAAGCAGAAATGTACTTTGAAGAATTCTCACAAGTGCGAATGGACATCACTTTAATATATGGACAATTACAGTCGAGCCTTAGAGAGCTGGCAGCCGGTGGGGGCGGGGGTGTGAATGCACAATGGGGGTGCATGAATGCATAAGTCCCCTTTGGGAATTAGGAGACGCAGACTCAGTTTCCATCCTCCTCCCACCACAATTATTCTATAAGGCCTCTCAACCTTTCTGATGCCCATTTTCTCAGTTGGCAAAGCGGGGATACCAACTCTCCCTGGCCCACGGTCAGTGTTACTGAAAGGTTCAAATTGGTGAGTGATTTTTTGAAAGTGCTTTGAATACATGGTAGTATGCAAATGGGACAAGATGACAGTCTTTTAAGCAGAAAAGCGAAACATTATCATACAAAGCTTGCACAACTCAAGCGTGTCTAGGTATTCTCTCATATCTACTCGAGATTCTGAACAAGAAGGATGGGTGATTACCGTTCACAGCTTAATGTCTGAGGCCAAAAGTCCTGTGCAAATGCAGTTGCATTGCTTGGGTTTCTATGATTTACACGGAACTGGATTAAAAGCTGCCAATTCTATTGGTTAGTTAAATCTTAAGTGTTAAATCTTAAGAAATAATAACTTGAAAAATACAGGAAGCTACCAAATGCAAATCATTATCTCCTAATGGAACTCAACTATACTTTATGTTTTATAAAGTCACTTAGGCACAGTCCGTCTTTATAATGTCCAATGTTCTCTATATAAGAAGCTGCAGAGCAAATCTCCTTTGAATTTATTGCTAGAAAAGCTTCTTGCTCCTTGAGAACTGGTATGTCTACTTCTTACCAAATAATGAAAACAATTTAACTTATCACTTTCCGTTTTTTGTCTGGGCTTTTAGAAAACTTGGTGTCAGGGTTAATGTTGACTCTGGTAGACAGTTAATTCCTATGAGGAAGCCTTAAATGGAATCTTTCTACTTTAAGAGTTTTAGGTCCTTTTGTTATAAACTGTCCAATATACTTTGGGGATATGAATGTAACATACAATTCCAATTTCTTTTTAAAGTGTAGTTTGCCAAAGAAATGCCTTAATAAAAAGAAGCAAACTAAGATTTTTTTAAAAAAGTTTAAGATTTCTAACAACTAAGTGATGACTTTAGAAGCAGATTCTAAAGCTGGTAACATTTCACCATTTATGCATGTTTATCTCAGAAGATTCGGAAGCTAGAAGTGCTAGGTGAAATCAGATATTCTAAAGCAAAAGGTAAATACATGTATGCATGCGCAATTACTTATAAATGGAGCAGAGTAACTCAATGAGTGAACTGCCACTTGGCTTTGCATGCCTGTGCCCCGGCTCACACCCCAGCACTACGGTTCCCAAGCACAGTGGATTAGCCATCAAGCACCACTGGGTATGGACCAACTGGTTCCCACCCCTTAAATTATCATCCCGATTCATTATCTCTGTGAATAAAAAGGATGCAGGCTGCCAAGAGGTGCCACATCTCACCATCAGCTGCTTGTGGTGCTCCCGGAGAATCTCCACATCAAGGTTCGGGTCTAAAGGGACAATCTCATTCTTCCGTCTATCGATGTTCTCCAGCATAAGAAGTAAACCATGACTCATTTCATGAAAATCCTATGCAAAAAAAAAATACATATGTATACGTATAAATAGTGTAAAACAAGCTTGTCACACAACTTAAATTTCCATTCTTTTTTTTCATTTTTTTTCTCTTTTGGGTCACACCCAGTAATGCTCAGGGGTTACTCCTAGCTCTGCACTCAGAAATCATTCCTGGTGATTTCAGGGGACCATATGGGATGCTGGGGATAAAACCTGGGTAGGCGGCATGCAAGACAAACACATTTCCTGGTGTGCAATTACTCATTGCTCCAGCCCCAACTTTCCACATTTACTCTTGACCATTATCAAAGAAATCACTCAAGTTTTAGATTTTATACAAAAGCTCTTTATGTTCCTGGAGCAAGCAGATGCCTTTGGGCTCTACTAGCATGAGACAGGACATATGGAGATATTACTGGTGCCCGCTCTAGCAAATAGAAGATCAACGGGAAGATAGTGACCGTATCAAGATACTGAACCGTCGATGCTATGATACAGTTGTGAGGAACATTCACTCCTTTCCTCAGACTCAGATTTTCCCATTTTTCCAGGCTAACTCCATGACTATGTTTTTGCCACTCAACCATATGTCCCTTCTTTTACTCAGAG
The DNA here is from genome assembly GCA_021461705.1 of Cryptotis parvus. Lineage (NCBI taxonomy): Eukaryota > Metazoa > Chordata > Mammalia > Eulipotyphla > Soricidae > Cryptotis > Cryptotis parvus. The sequence continues at coordinate 24,675 of JAJIBD010004103.1, forward strand.
GACAGCTCCGAAGTTCCCCATGTGTAAAGGCTACACAGAGGTGGGCAATGAAGAGTGGGATACCAGCTTCCAAAGAGCTCCTACTTGGGGGGTAAGAGATAAACTTGGGCAGCTGCTTTCACACACTATGGGGCTCCCTTTGTGCTCAGAATACAATCCAAAGCCTGAGGGTTTGGCCCCTGCCCACTCTCACATTCTGTTTTCCAAGATAATGTTCCCCAATCCATGGTCAGACACCCCACATTATTCCAAGGTGACCACAGATAAAAAATCAGGTAAACAGGGGCCATAGAATGAGATTAGGAAATCAGAGAAAGAAGAAAATGTTTGAAGACAGTTATGGTCAGAAAAAGGTTAAGAAACATTGGCCTAAAGTATTGAACATCTTCCTGGTTTTGGAATTTTCCATTTTGTATTCGTCAAAGCTCCACAGAACTTCCCTAAACAACTCCCAAGTAACTTTTCTCAGCTATACTCCTCAATGGCTGGGGCGAGCTTGGTTAACCATTCACTCATATTTTGATTTTTTTTCCCTTCCCACAAAATGAGACTGGGTTGTGGGTGTGTCCTGACTGCTGAGTATCAAGTATCTCACAGTATACCAAAGATGCCCATTTTCCAGTGAAAAACTGTCATCTTGGGACTACAGAGATAGTACCAGGGGAAGGTGCTTGCCTTGCATGAGGCTGACCTGGGTTTGATCCCGGCATCCCATATGGTCTCCAGAGCCCTGCCCGGAGTAATTCCTGACTGCAGAGCCAGGAGAAAGCTCTGAGCATCACCCGTGTGACCCCAAACAAAAGAAAGCAAACAAAGAAAAAGAATTCTCTTCTAAGCAATGGAGGAAGGCAGGAGAGTGGGGTGTGGCGTGAAGGCAAGAGGGTGCATCCAGGCAAAGGGAACACCTTTCAATGATGAACCCCCTATCATGCTATTGGCAGTGAAACTTCTACTAAGGAAATAAAGAAATGGCTTCCAGTGTGTTCATTAGAGACCAGTTCCACGAAATTAAAGAAATGACGAGTTGAAGAAGGCGCAGTGGAACTGGGAGAAACTCTTGTTTTCTGGAGAAAAGGCAGGAGCCGAGCTGCATCTGGCTCCTGGGCACATGTAAATATTCCCCAGCGAAATGAAGACTTGAGGCACCAGCTTGGCACCTTCAAACAGTGAGGGTGGGGAGCAGGGAGCAACCATACTTTGTTTGGTGACTATGTTCAAGGAGTTCCCCCAAAACTGCTCGGGGACACACCCAGCCACGGGTGTCACAGACCTGGCACTGCATCAATGCATCCTGTAGCCGGGCCCGCCATGCCTCCAGCAGCGAGCACACGTGGTCCCAGCGCCCATTCATCCGGGACAGACGGTCCTGCAGATCCCGGCTCTCCTCACTGTCAGGCTGCATGAACTCTGGGCTGCACAGGTTGATGGAGAGGATGATGGCTTTGCGGTGGTCCACAGATTTCTGGAGTTCCTGCAAAGGGACGGGAGAACAACCAAACAAGGAGACTGTCAATGTAAACAATAGGAATGGTCATCGTCTGGAAACTCATCACCCAAGTGAAAAGGTGGGCACCCACACAGGCGGCAGATGGTGGATGCCCACCTCTGAGAACTAAGTTTACTGCAGGTAAATGAGTGGAATATATGCATCAGGAGTACAGATGGATCTTGGGAAAAAAAAACTATGCTAGAGGTACAAGGAAATAGCTGGCGTGTGTGATTTGCATGTGGGGGACCAGGATTCTATCCCCAGTACAGAGAGACATAGAAAGAAAATTAGAAAGAGAAAGAAAGAAAAATAAAAAAAAAGACAAAATATGCTGAGCGAAAAGTGAAATCCTATGATGGGAGAATAAGCAAATTTTAGCAATCCTGCTGTGGTTTAAGGCATGGGGATGAAAAAGCCATGGAGATAGGAGGGTGCAACTAAACAGCACAGAGAAACTTTGTAGAAAGCAATGGCGACCCTCTGCAATGTTCACTTCAGCCTGTGACAATGGACTTTAATCACAAATAAATGAAATGAAACCAAAGCTTGGCTAGATAGCTCAGAGCAGCAGGCTCCATGGTTCTGTTTTTGGTGAAGAATCCACCCCCCCACCCCAATGGTATTCAATTTGGATGAAAAGAATGAAAGGACAAGTTTCAAGTTTGTTTAGGAAAGAAATTCCCAGGCTCTGGTCTCCAGTCTCTTAATCTGCAGACACAGGTACAGACCCAGGGCAGAAAACATGAGAGTTTTTAGTTGGGAACAGTACAGGGAATAGACTGGGCGTTTTTTTCAGCTCACAAGTTCAGCTTTCTAGGAGTTTCCGTAGTGTAGTGGTTATCACGTTCGCTTCACACAAGTTCAGCTTTGTTTTATACACACACACACACACACACACACACACACACACACACACACACACACACCCGTGACTAACTTTTCCGTTATGTATTTCTTAACAATCTAGAATGAAATTCCAAGAACTTGAGTAATCCATTTTATATTAACAATTAAATATACGGATGCTGTTCTTTAAACAATTCCAGCTCAAGTGAGGGAGAAGGAATTTCCAAAATCACAGTTACCCAGGCTACACTTTCTTACAGCCTCTTTCCACTGCTTTATAACTGACCCCAAATTTTCACTTTTCAGTAAGCTCTTACAACATGCTATACTGTAGGCTTAACCATGAACACAGCACAAGATCAAGAGATACTGTAGTAAGATACTGGATTAGTCCATAGATATATTGTCAGAAAATTTAGATAACAAGAATTAGTAAGGGGCTGAGGACGAAGGGTGCAGACCTTTATAATCACACCTGCTTTCTCATTTCCCAAGAAGGCTCAGACTCTAGCTGGCCACAGGCAGCAATGCACAGGGCTTACTCCTGACTCTGCACTCAGGAATTACTCTTGGCAGTGCTTGGGGACCATATGGGGTGCTGGGTATTGAACCCAAGTCAGTTGCATGCAAGACCAACACCCTACTCACTGGACTACTCCATTCCAGCTATATCAACCTTTAAAAAAGAATTTTGATTGTAAGTTGGTATAGTTTCTATGAAGAATGATATGGAGAATCCTTTTAAAAGTTTAAAAAAAATAGAAGTTATTTTTATAATGTGATCTAGCAATTCCACACCTTGGCATTTATCTGAATGATATTAAGCAATAATTTGAAAAGATACTTATACTTCTAGGGTCAAAGCAACATTATTCACAATAACCCATATAGGAAATAAACAAATGCTTATCAACCAGATAACTGATTTAAGAAGCTCCGCTGCCAGGTTGACTATTCCGGGCTGAGACCGCTGGGGCCCTCTAGGAACAGGGGTGGGCACCTTCCCCTTTCTGCCTGAAAGCCCAGCACACGAGTCTCCAACCTAGAAACAGCCAAGCAACACAATTGACTTTTATCAAACTATAGAACTGTTCCAGCCGATGGTGCTTGTGATGGTGTAATACCTGAAAATTTCATGTTACCATCAGCCAGTAGGATCCCAGTAAATCTGATGGAAAAGTTGTACAGAAGTTCATCAAGCTCAATGAGCCTAAACAATACCACAGAAGGCTCAGCTAGCACCCACCAGCACAGCAGGTCCTCACACAATGACTTAGTCACATCGTTGTGAGATAGAACAATCATCACATATCAACTCCTATTGATCCTCTTATTGATCTAAGGTTGGATAATTTCATTTGCCTTTGTGTTGTAACAAAAAAATTTGAAGTCAATCTGTTTGTGCCTGTGAGGGAACAGCCTGGGTGGTGGGTGGGAAACTGGGGTCACTGATGGAGGGAAAAGTCACAGTAGTGGCGGGACTGTTGTGAACATTTAAGGTTTTAAACAACTCTATTGTGAATCAGTTGGTAAATCATGATGTCATAATGTCAAAAAATTTCAATAAATAAATAAATAAGTGGTGTTGTTCCATCAACATATTCTGTCCTGAAATGCAAGAAAGTCATGTGCCTTTGGGGACAAAGAGGACGGAAACTGACAAACTATGTTAAGCAATGCTCAGGGTTTCTCCTGGCCTGCACTCAGGAATTACTCCTGTGTGCTCTTGGGGACCATAGGGATCCGGGATTGAACCCGGGCCGGGCTGGCCGAAGGCAAATGCCCACCTGGGGCTATGCCCCGCCCCAATTTTGGTTTAGATATTTTTAGATACAACTTAGATACAACTCCTGGGCGCCGCCCCACATTGACTTCCCTCAGACTCCACCCAGCCGACCAGCCCATCACAGCCCGGCCGCACCCACCCTGAGCAGTTCTCCCAATCCGAGTATCTGGTCGACCTCTGGGGCGAGCGGTTCCTTGCTGCCCAGCCGTTTGAGGCGTCGGGGCATGGTGGGTCCAGCCTGCCCACCACCCCGGCGACCTCACACAAGCCAGACGACCCCCCCCCACTCCATGGGCGCCGCCATTTTCCACATTGACTTCCCCCATCAGAACCCACCCAGCCGACCAGCCCACACCGGCGCGGCAGCGGCCGCACAGTTCATCAATAAAGGCTTTATTTGGAGGTGTTTATAGAGTATGCCTCCCGACGCAAGCCTAGAAGCTGCTCGTGTTGTATGATAGAAAGCCAGAACAATTATATTAGATCATTCTCATGACCTATTAATGGTTTTTTGAGGCTCTTTATGTTCCTGTACCAGCCGGCCCTGGCTCTACAGCATGTGACAGGACATATTGAGATATTACTGGTGCCCGTCTAGCAAATAGATGATTAACGGAAGATCGTGATCGGATCGGATGTTAAGTGAAATAAGGAGGTGAAAGATAGCATATCTAGAGTGATTCTGACTCCTGACATGGGACCTAAATATTAAAACAAAGGAAACGACAAAACCTCGACAAACTAGCTCTAAACTTGCTAAGAACCAGGGTGGTTCTGAGAGGGAAAGGAGGGTGGGAAGGAGAAACAGGGAAAAGGGCCTTTTAGATGGTGACATGACACCACCACAACAGTGGGAGTTTCCGTGACTTTTATATATAGGGAGAAATGTTAAGCTACACACCAGAAATTCTCCAGTGTTGTAAACCAATGAGAAATCAAGAAAAAAATTAAATTGATTATAATGGACACTTTCTTACACTTCCTTACAATTTCCTAGTGAGGAACAAAAATAATTTGGCATTGCAGAGAAAAGTGTATTGTATTATTCAAGTATTATCCAGTGACCTGTGTCTACCATCTAAAGCTTCAGTCTCAAGTTGTTGGGGCTCAGACAGAGACTTTTCTTTAAGAAGTGGGAGGAAGAGGCATTTCCTCCCGGGACTGTCCCCTGGGAAGAAGAGACCTTTCTCTGCTTGCAAATTAAGACCTAGTAAGAAATTCAAGAAGCCAGACGACCCCCCCACACCATGAGGGCCGCCATTTTCCACATCAGGACTCCCCTCTCGTCAGAACTCCACCCAGCAGAAGAGCTGATCACAGTCCAGCTCGCATGGCCGCGTAGTTCATCAATAAGTGCTGGAGATGAGAGGTGACTACAAGAGTATCCTACCCGCATGACAGAGCCTGGCAAGCTATCCATGTTGTATTTGATATGCCAAATACCAGTAACAATTATAGACCTCATTCCCACGACCTGATGGAATGGTTTGAGGCTCTTTATGTTCCTGGAACAAGCAGATGCCCTTGGGCTCTACTAGCATGTGAGTATCCAGCTGTTACTGGTGCCTGCTTGAGCAAATCGATGATGAATGGAAAGACAAGTAAGAAATTAATATCACCCCCAAATAAATAGCATATGCTGAAACCAGAGAAACACAAAAGCAGGACAGATAATGCTTGAGGTGAGCTGGGAAAGCTGGGGAGGAAGAACTCACCTTGGGTTCTCCGAACATACAGAGAGGTCCTAGGAGCTCCTAAAAAGGAATGTCGCTAAAGAGGATACCTAGGCCTAGAGGTGAAGTTCAAGACCTTTTTCTTGTGTACGTCTGGAACTAGGCTAAAATCCAAAGCAAATGACACTTGTCTTACTGTATTTCATTCTTGTTTCATTTTTATAAAATTCTCTCCAAAAACTGTTTCTGCCATTATTATAATCTAGTTCTGAAGTTCTGCTGAGACCAGAGCAGCAGATGGTTTAGTGGGTCTCCCAGAGCCAGAATCATCTCTAACTCTCAAAAGATTTTCAGGAAGCTGGTCAGATCTGTAGTTCCCATAAAACAGCTCCTGGGGGTGCCAGCTGTTCCTTGAGATTTTCATTGGTCATTCTCCAAATACCAATGGTGAAACCCTACGCGACCGCTGACAAGGAGACAGTTCTATGGCGTGTTCTGTGAAATCTTTCTGCCCTTCTGAATTTTCCTTATGGACTGTTTGGGATGGCGGAGCTCAGGAAGAGACTATTCCTGCTAGTGCCTGGTGACAACATCGCTGTTACTATGGCTGGCTCACAGCTAGAGCAGAAGCCTCACCCGGTCAGGCAACTCACCCAGCCAGGAACAAGCCCATGAGATAACCAACACTCTTTTATACCACGTCTTAAACAGCCTCCTTAATTTAGCAATTGAAATGCACTAAACTCAAAGAATTTGGTAAACATGCTGGAGATTGAGAGGTTTGTTTCTTATGTTATTTTTATAGCCTGATATTAAACAGACCATTTATTTCATTACTAATTTTTTTCCTGGCTCTATGCTCATGGATCGCTCCTGGCCATTCTCAGTGCTACAAATAGAGCCAAGGCCCTAGTATTGAAGGCAAGTACCTTAACCACTGTTCTCTCTCTCTCTCTCTCTCTCTCTCTCTCTCTCTCTCTCTCTCTCTCTCTCTCTCTCTCTCAGTCCTATACCTACTCTTGGTTTGGTGAACAGCAAGACAAATTCTGTCTGGGTGAGGCAGGCCCAGGGCAGTTACCTTGAGCTTTTGTATTTGCAGCTCGATGGACCGGATGTCAGTGCTGAGGCCCAGGCGCTGCAGCTGTTCCAGCTCCTCCTCCATCTCCCCAGCCAGGCCCAGATGTTGTTCAGGTCAGAGTTAAACTGCTGCCACTTCTGGAGGTTCTGTTTCATTCTCAGCTCCTTGCTCAGGGCCTGGGCCTGGATGAGCTCCCAGCGGTCAATCACACCTGGAAAGGCAGAGACAGAGGCATCTGGCTTTGTCCTAGACTCTTATGAACATGCTTTAGGCATTCATTTGTGGTAAAATGCAAAGGGCAACAGAAATAAAAACCAAGTCGATGGGCATGTTTGTGGACATCTGTAACTGCTGTTCAGTGAGTCCTGGGGCTGTGCTCTTTCGTATCTGCATTTTAAAGGACAATGAGAGGGAACCAAATCGCTGCTGTGGATGTCACACTGGAAAGAACTTTATTTAGGACGAGATGTCAGGAGCATGCAAGGGCTGTGTGACATCATTTCTGGAAATTGCCCGGCTGTTAAGGCTAGAGATGGCACACTGAGACAGGGAGGTGACGGGGAGATGGTCTGAAGGACAAGCCTCTGTGCTCTAGCATGTGAGGGACGTCCTGCTTCAATCCCCTTCAGGCGACCCCAGAGCCTTGCAAGGGTGACAGGGTATAGCCTTGATGGCTCCCAGAATTACTAGGAAGTCACCTTCCCTGCAAAAACAAAAGTAAGATACAAAAAGGGACAGACAGCATGAGAGACTGGTCTTCCTTCCATCACTCGAGCTCCCTGGAGCCAGGAGAAAGTGTGGGGACCTGGTCACAGGTCCCAGGGGTGCCACCCAACTGATTTGATTTTCTGGGAATGGGGCCACACACTCACCAGCTGTTTGGGTTTCGTTGCTGTTCAGGTTGATGAAGCCAGGGAAGTTCTGCTCCTCTTCCTTCAGCTTGTGTTCTAGTCTCCGCACCGAGTCGATACTACCACTGCATTCACCGAGCAGCTTCATCTGGGGAGACAAAAACAGCCCATTCTCAGGTCCTCATGCGGGCAAGAGCGGCAGGGGCAAGTATCTCATGAGTCCCTCAAAAGGACAAACATGCTGCCTCTCTGGTCTGTGAAGACAATAGCTAACAGTGAAAAATGAAGTCAACTTTTCAGGAAATTGTGGTCTATTCTCTGGAATACTATGCAACACTAACAAAGAACAAAATCATGCAACCTGTAGCAACATGAACAGAACTAAAGGATATCATGCTGAGTGAAGACAATGAGAGAGAAAGCGATAGAGACAATCAGCTCTTATGTGGGACTTAAGGAAACAAAGTAAATTAGCAGCAAAGGGCCAAAGGCAAAACAAGGGGAGAACTGATCCACACAACTGAGTTGTGAGAGTCCGGAAAGGAGGGTTTTGGGGGGTCCTTGGGAGAGGAGTAGGTACTCTGGTGATGGGGTGGTTTTGGAATTATGTGAATGAAAAAAATCATCGATTAACAATTTTGTAAGTTAGAAAATCTCAATGAAAAAAGGAAACAAAAAACACAAGAAAAATAAGTCAGCTTCAAAAACATGCTTTTGTCCTCACTTGTCAGTCACATAGACAAAAAGTCAGGCCTTGAAGAAATACTTCACAGGGACAATCTTCAGAATTTCTTTTCAGTTGATTAACCAAGGGCTAGAGAAGCATTACAGGAGCCAACGCTCTTGGCTTGCTGGCAGCTGACCATCAGTGTGATTAGTATCACCAGGAATGACCCTCAAGCGCACCACTGGTGTGTAACCCCAATTATTTTTATCGGGGTTGTGGAGCTAGGACATGTGGTACACTCCTTACTACACATGCAGCTGGGCCAAGTCCAATCCCTGACGCCACAAATGATTATCCAGGGCAATGCCAGAAGTATAGATCAAGAGTAGGCCCTGAGCACAGACAGGCGTGGAATTTACTCCTCAAATTCATTCATAAAAACTGACAAGACCAATCTAGGATTTAAAACTAGAAGCCTCGGAACCAAAAAGTAGTACAGTGGATAGTGCAGTTGTCATGCATGTGACCAAATAGGGTTTGATCCCCTTCATCCCTAAGATCCCCTGAGCGTGATTCCTGAGTGTGGAACTTGAAGTAAGTAAGCCCTGAGCACCACTGGGTGCAGCCTCCAAATAAGCAAGAAGCAAACAGAAGGAAAAAAACAAACAAAAAAAAATCACTAGCATCCTCAATTCGAAACACAGTATGGGATTTTGGTAAGTTTCTTCTTTGTTCAACAGAAATGTGTGAATAATGTTATCACAAATCTTAAAAGAAATACTTTTGCAGCAAACAATTAAAATATTTAAGAACATCAAGTAATATTAACATTGGCGGTTTCATGAGACTCCTAAAGCAATGTTTAACAGTTATTATGGGAATTAATTCTAGCATCAAAGAAAGCTTTCAACTGTATCTTTACTATTGAACATTGAGTTTAAATATTAAAAGAACAAATTACTTCAAGGCACTCTGCTAGATCGAGCATAAATTTATTTTTCTAAGTCCTTCACCAAGTACATTGCTAGAAATTGACTTGACTTTTTGATTGGGGTTGAATTTAGTCTTACGTGATATTAATGTGCTCATAGGAAGCCAGATTACACCTTAAAAAAGGAAATTTCACGGCAATAAAAGTTGATGTAATAGTCAAACTGGATAGGAAATAAATTCACGATATGATTCTTCTGTAGTTGTGTCATTATCCATAGTGCACATATAGTTTGAATGATTTTCATTTGTTTTAAAAAGCAGAATGTGTGGGTTGTCCTTAAATTCAATGAAATTAATTTTTCTTCCCACTTACTAGGCCGTCTTTTTGGATGTACAAAGATTTGTACAGAATACTGTGTCATAGAAGAGATTTACTCTCAAACCCTCTCACTTAAGTATGTGTAAATAGGTAGATCTCTGAAATTATGTGGTCGGTTATAGAAGCAGAGCATAATATGTTATTCTAGTCTTTACTAATAAATAGCTGAAGAAACAGAACTAGTAACACACAAAATCTCTATCTTATCCCAAGTTCCTCCTATTACTCAGAATTGTTATTTTTGAGGATGAAACTATTAAGACAGAGGAATAAAACATTCTCAAGGCCATAAAGTGAATCAATAAACCCAGGAAAGAAATGTAATAATAATAATAATAATAATAATAATAATATAATATTATTATTATTATTCCCTGTGAGCAATTATTAGCTACAATTAGCTGCCGAATCACTTTTGGGGGCCAGGTTTCTGCAGATTTTGATACAAAGCATCTGAGGAAGTTCTGAGGGAAAAACACATGGGTTATTCCAACAGGTATGAGCACAGAGCAGTTGGCTCAAAGGTAATCCGCTAAGGGAGTCTTGTTTTTGCAAGTTTGTGTCCAGGAGTCCTGGGGCTGGGTGGGGTTCGGGGAGCTCTAGCCCCCACTGCTGCAGACAGTCTGTTCTTCGTCACACTGCTGTGATTGCAAAGCACGTGTCAGAATCAGGGGCAGGACACTCACGTAGCCCCGGTAGCTGGAGTCCAGCTCTGGTCCCGTGGGAGTTTTGCTGCGGATGATTTTCTCGGTCTGCTGCATCTGGAAACGGCTCTCGTCCAGGGCTTTGCCCAGTTGTCGGATCTGTGACTCCAAGGCGCCCGGGTCCCCTGCAGCATCAAGCAGAGAGTCATTTCAGGCCTGATTTTCAAACAAGGACAATTCAGAGAAATTAGTCCAGCTAAGGCAGGTATGTATATAGGTCATTAAAAAAGCAAATTTAGTACTAATGTGCAGGTGGGTTAGAAGTTCAGAGGACCAGACCAGTGAAATGTGCTGGATGTGTCCAAAAAAAAAAGTCTGAGGGATTTTACCAGCCTGTGTGCGCATCGCCTTGCCAAACAGAGACCCTGAAATCTGCATGCAAGCAGAACCTCTACTCTGGAACCACGTTCTTGGCTTTCATTTTCTTTCTGCAGCTCAGAAGAAAATGCATGGGTGGTACAGGGGCTGCTTTACGTACATAAGGCACAGCTTCAGTTTCTCAGGATAAACAAGCTCAAAATAGTTCCGTATAAAGGTACCCACTCACTGTGACTTGCTTGTGTTTCAGAGAGTGACACAAAACCAGGAAGAGCCAATTTTTAGCATTCTCATTCAGGCAGGCTCTTCGCTTATAAACTCAGGCCAGCTCTTTCCAAGAGCATACACCTTTCAGCTCTATGAATAGGTGTGTGTGTGTGTGTGTGTGTGTGTGCACGTCCATGTGTGTGCTCATGCACACATGTACATGTGTTTGTATTTTTGCTGCAGTCTTGGCTGAACAAGAATGAATGTTTATCAGAGTGCAGCTAGCACAGAGTGGAAGCAGAACAAATATTAGTAAGCTTTAAATATGGAAGAAATCCTCACTGGATATCACAGCATGGAGTTACCAGCATCACTGACTCTACTTCGCATCCTGTCCTTCCGTTTTCCTTCAAACACTCAAAGGTAAACTCAGGGCCTGCCCACTCAATATCCCATGACCGTGTTCGAGCTCTGTCCTCTCCACCCGTTCTCAAATGACTGAGCTCTGGTTTTTCTGGTGCCACATTAAGTTATCTGTATTTTTCTTTTTCTATGCTGAACTTTTTCTTGTTTCAAAATACTCTAACTTTAGAGGAAAAACCGAGTTGCAGATCCTGGTGGAATGCACACTTCATTCCAAATTATTTTATTTTATTTTGTGCTAGAGAAAACGATATACGTGTTAGGGGCTGAACATCTGGTCTCATTTATTGTCTTCTATGTGACCCCTGGAATTAAGGAGAAGAATCTTTGGGGTCAGGGTCACCCAGGCAGCTGGCAGATAGGGGACTGAGGCTCTGACTCCTCACTCAGAATAATAGTGTCAGCGCTGCCATAACACAGCAGGGTGTGGGGCTACCCCACTAAATACCACAGGTCTGATGCTGGAGCAATAGTACAGTGCATAGAGCATGTTTGCCTTGCATGCGACTGACCCAGGTTTGATCCTCAGCATCCATATAGTCCCCTGAGCACCACCAGGAGTAATTCCTGAGTGCAAGGCTATGGGTTACCCCTGAGCATGGCTGGGCGTGACCCAAAAAGCAGGAAAAAACCCACGGTTCTTTGGTAGGGCAAGAGTTCCATTAGTAAGGGGTTTGCCTTGCATGCCGCTGACCTGGGTTCGTTCCCCAGTATCCTATACAGTCCCCTGAGCTCCTACTAGTTATAATCCCTGAAAAAAAGAACCAGAAGTTGTCTTTAGCACTCTGGATGTGAGCCAAAACCCAAATAAATAATTGAACAAAAACCACGTTTCTCATCTCTGATTTTTTATCACTAACGGACACTGTCAGCCCTCATAAGCACTGAACAAGCTGAGAAGTTATCATCCCCTGGCACCTGAGTCTGGACATCTTATCCTTGTTTCTGATCAACCAGTGGCTGTCTGTTTTTGTTTTGCTTTTCTCTAGTGCAGCAGTGAGAGAAGAAGGTTCTATCTTTCCACGCTGCACACAGAGCTGTGAGGAGCTCAGCAGAGTGAGCTGAGAGAGGTTTGTTACAGGCAAGGCAGGCTGGCTTCGGCTTTGGTGCCTACCGCGGTGTTTTGGATGGCCTTTTCTGTGAGTTTTACATAGGCCTCGGGACTTTCGGGAATCGTTACATCTGCAAAGAGAGCACAGTCTGAGTTGACAGCTAAATTCTAGAACCCTCAATTCCCGGATGGCAGGAATATAGCTTTCAGTGGGAAAAGGAGGTGGTGGATCACTGGAGAAGGTTCCCTGCGTGCAGAGTCGTGGCATGCTCACAAAAGTTCCCCGAAGGGCCTCCTCAGCACGCAGACTGAGAGGGTGGTAAGACCCAGCCAGTGGCTCCCAGCTACAGATTCTCACAGAAACCCTCCATGGAATACAGAATCCTGCTCCCATCTTATTGATGAGAAAACTGAGGTCCAAAGGCCCTGCCCAGGCTCAATGTCTGATAAATGGCAGAAGAGGAATTTCAACATAGATGGTATAATTCTAGAACAACCATACTGTATAATACAAATAATGAGGACCAAAAATGTCAATTGAAAGGTTCCAACAGCCACATTTAAAGAGTAGTAAGAAGCAGAAGATAATGATTTTAATACTGTGTATTTCCAAGTGATAGGCTCTTCAAGAGCCTATCATAGCCCGGCTCATTGAGACCCACCCTGCAGCAGTATTTTTCAAGTCCGGCCCAGGTATGCTGATCCAGAGACTCACAGACATGGGGCAGAGCTGCTACCAGCTCTCCCTGTTCCCAACCACTCATGAGGCACCCATGAGGGATGGTGGGTTCTAGTCCTGGCCCGCTACCCCAGCAGAGCCTCACTGAAGCCAGACGATCCCCCCCACCCAAACTCCATGAGGGCCGCCATTTTCCACATCTGGACTTTCCTCTCATCAGAACTCCACCCAGAAGAGCTGATCACAGTCCGGCAGTTCATCAATAAGTGCTGGAGATCAGAGGTGACTACAAGAGTATGCCACCCACATGGTAGAACCTGGCAAGCTACCCATGTTGTATTTGATATGCCAAATACCAGTAACAATTATATACCTCATTCCCATGACCTGATGGAATGGTTTGAGGTTCTTTATGTTCCTGGAGCAAGCAGATGCCCTTGGGCTCTACTTGCATGAGACAGGACATATGGAGATGTTACTGGTGCCCACTCGAAGCAAATCGATGATGAACGGGAAGACAGTGATACAGTGATACAGTATTTCCAAGTCCACATATTTTTTTTTTCTTTTTTGATCACACCGCGATGCTCAGGGGGTTTCTCCTGCCTCTGCACTCAGGAATTACTCCTGGCAGTGCTCGGGGACCATATGGGAAGCCGGTGATTGAACCCGGCCAGCCGCATGCAAGGCAAACGCCCTACCCACTGGGTTATCACTCGGGGCCCCGTAAGACCACACATTCTGATGATATGCCAGAATCAGTATGCACACAATTCAAACACTGTAGTATGGTATCCTCCTGAGTGCTTGGAATCCATGTTTTCATGTGTGCTTGTTATGGTCCATTTCAGTACTACAATCACACACAAGAGCTGCCCACACTTGTGGCCAGTGGCTATGTGTTGAACTGCGCTGCCCTTCCTGACAAATGCCTAACAGGTGCTCTGTGAAGCAAGACTAGAAACGAGAGAAACTATCTTCTACATCAACAGGGACCCTGGGAATCCAAAGAGGACTCAGTAGGAAGAGGCAGAAACACCTTTTGAGAGAAGGTGTGTGTTGGTCGGTGTCACCCTGTGGCTGCTGCGTCCTTGATCTGTTTCTACTCACCTTCCTATTACCATGCTCCTCTTTCTCTGCTCTCCCTCCACGCTCCTTGGTTTTGATATTTCTCCTCCCTTGAGACATCCATTCTGTGTGACCCCTGCCCTTCCCTCAGAGGCATGCGAATATCCCCTAACATGCATGTCTGGTTTCTGAACATTGAACCACATGTCTCTGCTGCATTTTCCCCATCTGGCTACTCAACGTATCCTAAGATTCAGAACACACTCAACTGAACACATCACCCCCTTGCCTCACTTCTCTAACTCCCCAATCATCCCGGTGTCCCCAACATTCTCTCCTTTCATTGGCTCTGCAGTGTTCCCCAAGATGCCCAACTAGAATATTTCCTCCAATCAAGACCCTCAACACCAATAAGGGAAGGCTTCTGCTTCTTTATCTCTCACCTCTCCAATTTCCCACGCTGTTTCCTGAGTACAGAGCAGCGAGTATCTGGGCCTTGAATTAGAAGATGCTCTAACCTGGGCTCCCTCCCTCCCAACATTCTGCCCTTCTTAGAGCTCAGCATATGTTCTTCAGGAACTGCAGCTGCGGACATATCCACTAAAGGGAAGGTGGGTGCTTTGAGGCTCTTTTGATGCCCAATATCCTGCCATAGCTATTCTTGCTTGTCTGTGCTCTGCTCTCAGAGAGGATCAACCTGAGGATCTCCCTGTGCTCACCCATGTCATGTATTAAGAATGCAAGATCTGGATGCTATAGAGCCAGAGTGATAGTACAGCAGGTTGGACCTTTGTCTTGCACTTGGCCGAACCAGGTTCAATTCCTGGCATCCTATATGTTCCCCCTAAGATTACCAGGAGTAATTCCTGAGCACAGAGCCAAGAATAACCCCTGAGCACTGCTAAGTATGACCAAAAGAGTAAAAAGATCTGAACTCTAATCCATGGCCATGCCGACTTTCCTACTAGACCATCACTTCCACATTGAATCATACCTTTGGTGCAATGGCCCGGCTGGGAGATGGAGGCAGAGGGTCCAGCTTAGCTCACATGCTTCCAGGACCCCTTGTCCTTCCCGGGGTGTGCCTCCCTGGGGTCTGCAGCAGGGTGAGTTCTCCAGAGTTCTCTCTTACCTGCCAGGCCCACAGCTCCATGGAGGAAGAAGTCTTTGTCTTCTGGCCCCTCCTCGTCCTCCGAGGGCAGCGTTCTGGACGCGGCCGACTCCAAGTCCCGACTGAGATCGTAGTCGTGGTCCCACTCCAGGGGGATGGAGTCCACGCTGGCTGGGGTATCTCGGCCCGATCGCTCGCTGCGGAGGGCTGCGCGAGCGAGAGGGAGGGGTTGGAGGAAGGCTGTGGGGACGGGCCGCCATCAGCAGAGGTCTGGTGCCAGTGCAGGCTGGAGAGGGCGGCGGAGTCATCCAGCTCCAGCTCCCGGTCGGAGAGGTCATGCTCATCGTCTGCGAGCTAAAACGCAATCAGCCAACTCTGCGATCACCCGGGACAGCGCACCCCGCGCACCCAGTTTCAGCTCTCAACACCCCTCAGCTTTCAGCTGCTCTGGACTCCTTCTCTGTCCTCCTTTAGGGCTCCATAAGCAAGTCACATACAGAAAACTCAGGTTGCAGGAGCCAGACAGACAGAAGAGCGCAGAGGGCACTTTCCTTGCAAGCGCCCAAGCATGGTTCCCTCCCAGGCTTCTGATACGAGCCCCTGAGGCCACCAGGTGTAGTTACTAATTGCAGGGTCAGGAATAACCACAGAGCATTGGCAGGTGAGGCAGCAAAACAAACAAACAAACAAACAAACAAAATCAGCTTTCTTTGAAGAACAACTTATGAACTTACCAACATCTCTCTTATACCTCTGTTGCAGTGAAAATCCTACTAAAATTTACTTCAAATATCTGACATAATATTAAATAAGATCATGTAAATAAAAACTAACCCTTCAAAAGCATCGAAGAAATAGCTAAAAAGACAAAGAACCTCCGGCTCCAGGCACAACTCTTCGACTCCACCATTCTCCCTGCATTAACATATGCCCTACAAAAGCAGGATGAGACTGCTATTCGGATCTCCCAGAGAGGAATCGAAGAGCTATGCTTGGAATATCACGCCTCACTCAAGTGAGAGAAGGAATCTGGAGTTCCGACCTCCATCGCTATTCCAGAATCAGGGATGCTGTCTTGTTTGCCAAGGCATCGAAAATCAGATGGGCTGGGCATGTAATGCGATTTGGAGACAACCACTGGACTAGAGCCGTTACCGACTGGACCCCATGGGATGTCAAAAGATCACGTGGCCGCCCACCTACAAGATGGTCAGACTTCTTGGTCAAGACCACGAGCAAACGGTTTGAGGCTCTTCATATTCCTGAATCAACCAGATGCCATTGGGCTACAATGGCACGTGATAGGGTCCAATGGAAATGTTACTGGCGCCCGCTCGAACAAGTCGATGAATAACGGGATTCAAGTGATCAAGTGAAATAAAAACTATCTAGTCTTTGGGTCTGGCCATAGTACAGCATAAGTCACTTGTTCTTGCATGTGGCAGACCCAGATTCTATCCCCAGCATCCCACATGATCCACAAGCCCTGCCAGGAGTGACTGCTGGTGTGTGTGTGTGTGTGTGTGTGTGTGTGCACAAGTAAGCTTTAGGCACAGCTGTTTGTGTGCCCCCACACACAAACCCCACAAACGCTGCCCCCCAAAAGAAGACACATAGTTTAGTGCCTATGACAGAATAGGTATATAGTAGCATGGAAAAGGAACAAAAGAGAACTACCAAAACAACCCTGAATTGCTCTTTAGTTTTCCTACCTCACAGAATGGATACAACAATCTATTTTACCAGAGAAGAGTCCTAAAATCCTAAAACAATATTCTGAGGAGATGTTAGGAAATAAAGAAGATGGAAGAGATTGGGAAAATGGAAGAGAGAAATGAAAAAGAAATCGATAAAACAATTTCATCATCTGAGCAACGGCTCATATGTGGCTGACAAATATCCTCTTCCTTCTAGAAGGTTACTTCTCTTCCATATAGCTGTATCCCAACTCCTCTCCTAAGCTCCTCATGCATATCTTAGTTCATTTGGGGCCCAAAGCAATCTTGTCAACAAAGCAAATGTTGTCAAACCCATTTTACAGGGCCGGAGAGATAGTACAGCGGGAAGGGTACTTGCCTTGCATGTAGCCCACCCAGCTTTGATCTCCAGCACCACATATAGACACTGAACTACATCCTGGAGTGAAGCCTGAGCATAAAGCCAGAAGTCAGACCTGATACCACCAATATGGCCTCAAAACCTGCCATCTCCCCTCTCAAACCCAAACCAACACTCAAACACTTTACAGCTCAGGGAACTGAGACAAGAGGCATGAAGTGCCCTACTCGAGTTGACAAGAACCTCACTGGGAGGGAAGATGCTCCAGGCTACCTCGCCCCAGCATTCATTCGCTTCAGCTGAAGATAACAGAAAAGGAAAGGTTTGCATACAGGCAGGCGGATCAGCTTCTTGTGGTATCGCTCCACGCGCCCGAACACCTCCTGGCAGTAGCGTCGCAGCTCGTCCAGCTCCTCCTCAATGACGGCCGCGTCCAAGGGCTCACTCTTCTCCATCAGCTGTTCTCCTTGAGCAATGATCTGTTCAATCTTACTGTGATTCAAGGAAATTTCCTGCTGGAAGGCCTAGAGAGCACAAGTCCACTGTTACTTCCTTTTGCATGCCCTTCTGAAGAATCAGAAGAGAAATAGTTAGAAAAGTACAAAGAGGGATACAGAATATTTTATCCACTAGAACGAGACAGAGGGTTATTACTCTTGGAAAGTAAAATGCACAAAAAATTCCACTGGAGGGACCTGAGCAACAGTACTCAGGGGGCTGTTGGGGGCTTGCCTTGCATGCAGTCAACCCTGGTTTGAACCCCAGCATCCCATATGGTCCCCTGAGTCAACCAGGAGTAATTCCTGAGCAGAGAGCCAGGAGTAGTCTCTGAGCACTGCTGGGTATGACCCCATAAACAAAAACAAATTCCCAAAAATGACAACTGAAACCAATTTAAACCAAAAAAAAATCCCTGAGCACCCATATAGTCTCCCAAACCTGCCAGGAGTTATTCCCTGAGCACCACCAGGTGTGGTCCAAAAACACAAGCACACAAATACCAAAATAATAGTTATGATTCTATAACCAGTGGTTGTTACAGCAAGGCAAGAAAGTTAGCCTTAATTAGAGTTTCCTATAAGAATAGAAGCTTGAAAGGGAACTGCTATAAACTGATGACTAGAAAGGTATTTACCACCACATACAATGTGGATAGAGAATCATATGAACAAGCAGTGAAGCCTGAAAGAAAGTCGTGAGTGTAGGTTATCCCTGACACAAAACAATGGACTCACTGCAGAGCTGTTGAAACACACTGAAATGTGTGTTTGGAAGCTTATATTTGGAGGCTTGTATTCAATATTTAATCTTACATTTCTTGATATAATCTTGATACATTCTTGATTCATGCAGAATGAGTAAGAGAGGGTTTCGGAGAGGAGGGGAGGGAATGTGGGAAGAATGAAGAGGGGAGCTGAGACTGGTGGTGGGAGGGTGCTACATATCCTATGTCTAAAACTCAGCTATGAGGAACTGTGCAAATCTGGTGCTTTAATACTTTTTTTTTTTTAAAAGAATGACTAAGAGAAACTACTCAAGTGATAATATCATGAATTCTTTTCAGATGAATCTTTTATTGTTTCGGGATCTATGCAGGAAAATTTAAAGTGCTCTGAAAAAAAATCAAGAATTCCAGAGGATGATTTAGAGTCATTCCATAGGATCTAAAGGAGTTCTGCTACTAGGACAAATTTCAAGGGATATGCTCTATTCAGCGCTAGCGGAAATAGGCGACTAGATTGTTTTTTAATGATAGTTGAAACAAGGAAACTGTCCAATAATGGAAGAGAATGCCTGGAAGAAGCGAGGGTGGCAACAAGTTTTATGACTTTTGCGCACAGAAAGAAAAAGATTCAATGACTACTTGGTAGAAATGTCCTGTTTAAGGTTTTGTATAATCACTTGCTTTTGAAATAACTTGGGGCATGGGTGAAGGCAGATAGGGAGAGAGAGAGGTTGAACAGATGAGGATTAGTTAATTTATAAATTTTGTTTAATCCTAGAAACTCTAATTAAGGGCACTTTCTTGCCTTATTGTAGCAACCACTGGTTATGGAAATCATAATTATTCTTTAGATGTTTGTTTGCTTACTTTTTTTGGACCACACCTAGTGATGCTCAGGGATGACTCCTGGCAGGTTTGGGAGACTATATGGAGTTCCCAGGATACAACACGGGTCAGGTATGTGGAAGGCAAGCACCTTACCCACTATACGCTCTTTAGCCTCAATTCTGGGGCTGGAGCAATAGTACAGTAAGTTGGGCTTTTACGTTGCATGTGGCTGATCTGGGTTCGATCCCTGTCATCCCATATGGCTCCCTGAGAACTGCCAGGAGTGATTCCTGAGTGCAGAGCCAGGAGTAAACCCTGAGCATTGTCAGGTGTGATGCAAAAAGACAATAAATAAATACCCATCTTGGGAAAATTTTAGGCTTATAAATTATTCAAGTTGTGTAACCCTTTTGCTTTAGGGAATCCTTATATTGAATGCATAATCCACCTAATTATTTTTTAAAACATTTTATAACACTGTGATTGTTGCTCATAATAAAGTTGTTTCAGGCATTCAATGTTCCAACACAAAACCAACCACCATCACCCCTCTACCAATGTCCCCATTTCCCACGCATCCCCAAAGTCCGCCCCTTTAGCAGGCACAAGCAAATTACTTCCTAATGCTTATTATAACACAAAGGCAAATGGAGTTATAAAAAATAGATCAAGAAAAGTCTATGTGATAACTTTTATATTATCTCATAATGGTTGACTAAAGTCTGAGGATTTTCTGGGCTGACTGGTGCTGGCTGAGCTTATCAAAATACTTTTGCTCATTGAGCTAGGTGGGCTTCTACACAACTTTCTCAGAAGCTCTCAAGCTCTCCTGTGATCCTACTGGGCTGTCAGTACTATGCAATTTGGAGGTGTCACTCCAGGAGCTGGAATCATCTAGTGGCTTGGCGGCTTGATGAGGGTCAGTGGTAGAGTTGGACCATTTCTATGTTGAAGAGTGTCAGATGCGGCTGTGGGCTGCTGGAATTTCAGGCAGAACAGGGAATCTGCCTGGCCCCGTTCCAAGACTGTCCTGCTCAATTAAATTTTTTAACTAGCTACCATGTTTGAATTACATAATGACACGTATAAAACACATTCAACAGTCCAAATTTGTTATTTTGGTCTACCAGAATATGTAGAATTAACATCCAACATAGAAAGTTGCTTTGCTCTGGAACACATAGGTCAAAGGAACTATCTGAATATGGTACACAAAAACCAAAATAACCAACCAAAGAGCAGACTGCTAATGCCTTGCAAATAACCATTAGTATTAAGATTAAAGTGTATATGCTAATGGCTATCATCCTGGGCAGTGAATTCTTTATTGCATCTTGAGAATCCTTTGGGTTTCAGATATGTTTTAATCAAGAAGAAGTTAATATTAATTTTTTTGTTGCTGTTTGGCTCTACTTAGTGATACCCAAGGTCACTTCCTGTAGAACTCAAGGACCCAGGGAACCAGGGGAAGTAATCCCACAGGCAGACTATGCACTGTAGCCCTCAGAGTGAGTCATACCCTCTACAGAGTCTGTAGCCCTCAGAATCATACCCTTAATCCAAGAACTAATTTAAAAGAAATCAAAGCTCTTGCGTGAAGAAACAGCTCAGTGATATGGGCCCATGCTTGGAACACAGCAGCCTCAGGTCAGTCCCTGATACCACACGGGCCTCCAAGCATCACCAAAATTTATTTTATTTTAAAATTTACTTATTTATTTACTAGTTATTTGCTTGTTTGTTTATTTTTTGGCTTTTTGGGTCACAGCTGACCATGCTTGGGGTTACTCCTGGCTCTGTACTCAGGAATTACTGCTGGTGGTACATGGTGGACCATATGGGATGCTGGGGTTTGAACTCAGGTTGGCTTTGTGCAAGGCAAATGCCCTCCCGACAGCACTATCAGAAATTTAATAAATTTCTCTTAAATGAATGAAAAATAATTTAAAATATTTTTTAAAGCAAAGTTCTTTACTAAGAACTAAAAATCCCTTCCTCTTCCGACTTTCTTTGCATTAATTATTCAACAGCCCTCATCTCTAACCTTGAGTTGCTTGATTTTAGCTTGAACATCGCACTCAGAGAAATGCTCAATGTTGGTGAGCTGTAGGTCCATCTCCGTCAGCCACACCAGAATGCTGTCCCGGGCGGTCTCGAACTCTTCACGCTGGCCAATGAAGTGCTAGATGAGGAAAGCAACATGATTAAACAGTAAGAGCCCCTGTCCAAATACCGAGATGCCCTGTTCAGTGCCAATATTCACTCCACTGTAAAGTCACTTTCTCTACAGGCTCCCAAGAACTCCAGCTGGCCACTGGACACGCAATCTCACCAAATCACTTAATGTCTTCATATAGGTTTCTGTGGCCCAACCCTGCCCTCTGGCCCTCAATGCCAGACAGTGACAGCCAATAGAAACCTTGAGTCTGCGCAGGATGGAGGTGACCCGCTTCTGCAGGTCGTCCCATCTCTGGTTGCCTTCATGCACCATCTGCTTCCAGGCTGCAGGCAGAATCTGTGCGGTTCTCCGGGCCAGGCGACGGTACTGCTTGTTGATGAGTTCTAGCTGGGTCAGGCTCTCGTGGACCTGGCGCTGGAAAGCCTGAGGCACAGAAAAGGAGAGCAATAGTGGATGAGAAAAGGGCTGGCAGCCAGGGGGCCTGGGTCCATTTCCACTGCAGGGATGAGGACAGGGGCGGCCTCATGGTTCAGACAGAACCAGAACATCTCAGTGAGTGCTACTGAGAGCACCTCCCTGGCTGGTGGGTGGCACCCCATTACCCACGTGTCTGAAGGAGAAAGTGTGAAGGCAATAAAACTGTGACAGGCAAGAGTTTATAGCAATAAATATATATTGGGGCCAGAGAGATAATTCAATGGGTAGAGTTGTCTTGTCTTGGGCGCGCCTGGCCTGGGTTTCATCCTCAGCACCCCGAGGGTCCCCCTAGCAGTGTCAGTAGTTATTCCTGAGCTCAGTGCCAGGAGGAAGCCCTGAGCATAGCCAGGTGTGGCCCAAACCCCTCCAAAAAGAATAAGAAATAAACAAGCATAAATTTGTAGATGTATAGGGACACACATGTTTCTCAAACACATACATTCTTAAAGAGCTTTCAGAACAGTAGCCAAAAACATGTCTCCAGAAACAAACTCTTTAATATGTATATATACATGTACATTATAACACACACATAAGTATACAGCAGTGGAATATGAGTTTCAAATGTTTATGTTTCCTACGTCAGTCCTAAGACAAAAGGTCTGCAACAGAACTGCTTATTTGCAAAAATGCACCATTTCCGGAAAAGGACAGTTTTAGAAGGACTGCATTCATTTTGTGGGATATAAAAAAAAATAGTATGATACTAATATCCAAGATAGGCAAAACATGGATCAGGAGGTCTTGTTGGTGGGTGGGTAGAATCTACCACAAGCGTAGTGGGGAGTCAGGAAGTTAGGTAAGATCGAGAAGGGATCAGTGTGCAGTAATTGTTGAAAATGGTAATACCAGCCTAGAACTTATCATTGAAATAGAATGTAGGCAAAGGGATGTACATGATAACCTCTAAATGTATGTATGGCAAGCCACACTATGTAAGAAAAAGGGGAGAGAGAGAGAGAGAGAGAGAGAGAGAGAGAGAGAGAGAGAGAGAGAGAGACAGAGAGAGACAGAGACAGAGAGACAAAGAGAAAGGAAAAAGAGTAAGGGAGGGGGAGGGAATCAGGGGACACTGGTGGTGGGAAATGGGCACTAATGGAGGGATGGGTGCTGGAACATTGTATAACTGAAACCCAATCATGAACAGTTTGTAATTGCATATGTCATGGTGGTATAATAAAATTTAAAAAAAATTAAAAAAAATTAAAAAAACACACCATTTCCTTAAAATTGAGAAATTGCCTCAATTCTGGTGTTATTTTTAAGAAAACTATGAAGGGACATGGAGATAGCCCCCTAAAGACCGAGCACCCGCCTGGCATGTACCTGGCCCCAAGTTCCATCCTGGCACTAAACACTGTATGTCTCCAACATTGCTGAGTATAGCTCTGGTGAGCCACGAGTGTGGTCTTGGTGTTCTTCCCACACTAGTCAGCCCAGGTACCAAACTCTCAGGCCCACAACTCTGGGCTAAGTATTGTTGAGATTGGCCCTGGTCCCATGCAACATCATAGGACCTCTATTAAAAAATATAAAGTAGATAGGAGTCAAAAAAGAAGGAAGTTAAAACTGCCTTTGTCCCAAAGCTCTCTCAACACAAGCTAACTTTCAAGCAGTTTAGTACCATAATACCAATACAGTACATACAACAGTACTGCACAATAACACTCACGCCTTTGCAGCAGGTTCTGATCCTTTGTTGCTGCTCCCATGAATTGACAATTCCACCCCGGGACCTAACGTTCACCTTACACAGCGGTGTCTATTTGATACCAAGGGTACATTAGGCACAGTGTAGGCTTGGGAGGGTAAACTACCCTTTCCTCTTTCTCACTGCCGTATAGCAGAGCTTGAACTTGTGGTAAAATGAAGCAAAACGCAGGATGTAGGATGGCTTTCAATCTGGATGGGAGCATTTGCCGACTGCTGGACCCCATGCAAAAGCCCCGAGAGTCAGCACCTGGGGCTCACCCCTGTCTACACACAGATTCTTTTCTGCCTAACTGCAACTTTCTCTCTCTGAGAGGTATCTAAGAACCTCCAGCAAGGTGAATCTTATCACCTAGTTCATAATGCTTGGTGCCTTCCCTGGACAAGGTAAGAAGGACTGTGCTTTTAGAAGCCAGAGTGTATGGGGGTATCACCAAGGATGGTCCCAGACCCTTTCCAGGTATTTACACCAGGAATACACTGTTCTCAAGCTAGTTCTATGTCCATGATTTGTTCTATCTTTAAAGCTGATCTCTCCATTTGAGGTTCATCACTAAAGCTCGAGATGAGAGTCTACTACTGAGAGTGTACCACCTAAACGGCAGATCCTGGCAAGCTACCGTGTTTTATTTGATATGCCAAAACCCAGTAACAATTATAAACCTCATTCCCATGACCTGATGGAATGGATTGAGGCTATTCATGTTCCTGGAGTGAGCAGATGCCCTTGGGCTACACTAGCATGTGACAGGACGTATGGAAATATGTTACTGGTGCCCGCTGGAGCAAATGGATGAACAACGGGAAGACAAGTGATACAAGTGAAGACAGTAGCTCCCTCTCCATCCTGCAGGCTGGCCCACATCTCAACCCAAGCTGTACACGCTCATCTTGCTTCCCTCTGGAAAAGCCATGCTCTCTCTTAAATATGCAGCTTCCTAACCTCACATTTCTCTAAGTAAATTCCATGAAATGAGACTTCTTTACTTGAAAAACAACTAGCTGAGGGAGAAATAATAGATGATACAAGAAATCATTATAGAAGCTAGTAACACCAAACATTAGCCAAGCAGCACAAATGCTGGCTGACTTTGACCGAGAATGTGGAAAGGTAGGTCTACAGCTGAATCTGAAGAAAACTATGTTCATGAGAAATGAACTAGTTCCAGAGGGCCCCCATTCTCTCTCAATGGAACAAACATCTCTGAATGCAGCAGTTATGTGTACCTAGGTCGAGAAGTCAACATGATGAATGACCTAAAACCTGAGCTGCGCAGGGAGGAAGAGAGCGGCATGGAATGCCTTCAAAGGCATCGAAGAAATAGCTAAAAGGACAAAGAACCTCCGGCTCCGGGCACATCTCTTTGACTCCACCGTTCTCCCTGCATTAACATACGCCTCAGAGACCTGGGCCCCTACGAAAGCAGGGATGAGAATGCTATTCGGGTCTCCCAGAGAGGCATCGAAAGAGCTATGCTTGGAATATCACGTCTCACTCAAGTGAGAGAAGGAATCGGAGTTCTGACATCCGTCGCTATTCCAGAATCAGGGACGCTGTCTCGTTTGCCAAGGCATCGAAAATCAGATGGGCTGGACATGTAATGCGATTTGGAGACAACCGCTGGACTAGAGCCGTTACCGACTGGATCCCACGGGATGTCAAAAGATCACGTGGCCGCCCACCTACAAGATGGTCAGACTTCCTTGTTAAGACCCTGAAGGAACGGTTTGAGGCTCTTCATATTCCTGAATCAACCAGATGCCATTGGGCTACATTGGCACGTGATAGGGTCCAATGGAAATGTTACTGGTGCCCGCCGAACAAATCGATGAGTAACGGGATTCAAGTGATCAAGTGATCAAGTTACAGGGTTAAGTTTAGGGCTAACTTCTGCCTTGAAGTCTGAGCGTCTAAAATAGCATCAAAGAGAATCCTGTCCAATCTGCCAGTAGGCTAAGCCAATTATAGTAGGACTTACTTAACCTTTAGGAAATTGGGTGTTGCAATGCGGGAACATTCCTGTTAGTACTGGTTCATATCTGGGGACCTGGAATCTACAGCATGGTTTAGTTTGTCCTTTTTACTTTAAGTTCCCTAAGAAAAATTCTCTTGGATAGAAAAATTAAAACCAACTTGTTGCAGGACTCCTCTAAGGGCCGCTGCATCTGCTCCGAATTGCCGCCTGCAAATCACTTCGTAGATAAGGGGGTAGTCTAAATGTGGCAGTTTATCTGACCATGTATGCTGTACTAGCTGGTATAAATATTCTCCCAAGCTACCACAATCATCGTGGGACTAGCTAGATCTCACCAGCATATTAGCCTGGCCACATAGGACCCCCTAAGTAATTAGACCAGAGAGAAATGCTGTTTGCTTCCAAGCAAACAAGCATGGCTCCCTGATATACTCAAAGGCAACTAAAATACAAAACTACAATGAAATAGAAGAGACTTGTGAAGGCTTGGAGAAATATTTAACTGGCATTAGTATTAGTCTTTGGTACAGAGACATGCCATCTCAGAAACCCCTTCTCTACCCTATAAAGGCATTTCCAGGCAGATCTTGGCTCAAAGCATTAGCATACTAAAGGGCCTAGGTGAGATGCAGGGAGGGATTACTTAAGGGCATTTGACCCTCCCTGCTTTCCATAACAGTGGTAGGAAGGTCTGAGTTGCAGGGGGTATAAACTATACTGATTCCTCTCTCACACGCTTCTTTGTGGGCTCTCTCTTTGTGAGCGCTCACCCTTCTTGGAAGTCTTGTCTTCTCCTTTTACAGGGCCTTTACACGTGGTGGCCGCCATCTTGGCCTACACGTGGCTGGGGTTCTAGCCTGGAATCCTAAGCACCGGGCTTTTCCTTTTGCTGATTTGTATGCCTGAACCTGTAATAAGTAAAGCCTTTTAAGACTGCATCGGATTCCTGAGTTTTCATCCATTCCTCTCCGGCCGGAGGTAGAAGGGAACTTCGCTTCCCGGCACTGTGGGGACCCGGCGGGGCTCCCCGACACCAACTGCCCTGGGGTTAGGAATGCCCAGGCACCAACTGCACTGCCTGGGTTAGAAGCAGTCAGGCACCAACTGCCCTGGGGTTAGGAGCGCTTTGCCTCTAAGTTCATTTTAATTTTTCTATCCAAGAGGTTTGTTCTTAGGGAACTTAAAGTAACTGCTGCCCCCAGGAACTTAAAGCAACTGCTGCCCCCAGCAGCCTCCAGTCAAACTGGACCAAACTTACATAAAAAATCCATATGGAACCATCAGGACTGAGTCACGTATTTCACATAAGATTTTATAAATTCATAAAACTGCCCCTTTGGTTTAGAAAATCAAAAAAACAAATCGCATTTTTCCTATAACTGGGGCTCAGTAAAGGTCTGGTACAATGAGGTGAGGTAGAGTCCAGCAAAATGCAGCTCATCTGTCTTATTTGGAAATACTTTAAGGGTCACGGAATGCAATTAGCAACTGAGAATGACTTTTGTTAGATACATCAGATGCATGTATAGGATGGTTTGCTCTCAGGTTAGAGTACTGCTCTGTCAGAGGGAGTGAAGGAAAAGAAACTTTTGATTAACACTAGTCCACCTAAGATGATCTCCAGTTCCCTGTGGAAAGCAGAGGCTGTTGAAAAACTGCCCCTACCCCACTGTGATACAGCAGAGCCGACAGCACACAGACAGGCAAGGAACTGAAATGAGCGGCTGAGCGATCCCTTTCCTTATGAATATGATCATGTGTTTCTATATCTGTCTCTGCATAATTAAAAGATTTCAGTGACTCACCATGGCACCGCCTTCCACTGTCACTGACAATGGATTCTAACTAAAATGTATGCCAGGCTGGAGCCAAATCTAACTTATCAATGGCTGAAAGATCATGTATCTATGTGCCAATTTGGTACTAAGAAAAAGGGAGGAAAATTTATTTGGAAGAGAGATACATTTAGACCTTTGAAAAGATGAATGGTTGATGGCACACTTCGGAATAAAAAAACAATGCCAAGATCGTTGGGAAGGAGTTGTGATTCTTGTTTCCTAATAGAACGTGTCTTCTTTATTATTTGATGCATAAATATTGATAGCCTTAAATGAAGATGAAAGCATCATTGCCAACATTTTAGGCTATAGAGGTTATAAGAGAGATGGTCACAAGGCCATCACCCGACTGGCTGGACAAAAAATGGGTACCGCAGAGAACAAGCAGAGTCACCACGTACAGCAAAACAAGGACAAGTCAATCACCTCAAATTTCTTGAGTTCTTCCTTGGCAACTGTATAGAGCACCCCAGAAGTGCTGGGGAAGGCAGCCGTCCTTTCGGAAATCTTTAGCCAGTCTTCAAAACGGGGAATAGTCATCCAGAAATTTCTGCCACAATCGCCAGGTCTCTTCTCGATCCTGAGGCAGAAAATGAAAGAAGTGATTCAGGACTGTGGGCAGCTGATCCAGCTGCAGAGCCCCCATGGGAAGCTGCCCTGCCTGGGGTTAGGAGCACTCAGGCACCAACTACCCTGGGGTTAGGAATACTCAGGCACCAACTACCCTGGGGTTAGGAGCACTCAGGCACCAACTACCCTGCCTGGGGTTAGGTGCGCTCAGGCACCAACTGCCCTGGGTTAGGAGCGCTCAGGCACCAACTGCCCTGGGTTAGGAGCTCTCAGGCACCAACTACCCTGGGGTTAGGAACACTTAGGCACCAACTGCCCTGGGTTAGCAGCGCTCAGGCACCCAGCTGCCCGGGGTTAGGAGCACTCAGGCACCAACTACCCTGGGGTTAGGAGCGCTCAGGCATCAACTGCCCTGGAGTTAGGAGCGCTCGGGAACCAACTGCCCTGGGTTAGGAGCGCTCAGGCACCAACTACCCTGGGGTTAGGAGCGCTCAGGCACCAACTGCACTGCCTGGGGTTAGGAGCGCTCAGGCACCAACTGCCCTAGGGGTTAGGGAACACTCAGGCACCAACTGCCCTGGGGTTAGGGGCACTCAGGCACCAACTGCCCTGGGTTAGGAGCGCCAGGCACCAACTGCCCTGGGGTTAGGGAGCGCCCAGGCACCAACTGCACTGCCTGGGGTTAGGGAGCGCCAGGCACCAACTGCCCTGAGGTTAGGGTGCGCCAGGCACCCAACTACCCTGGGGTTAGGAGCGCCAGGCACCAACTGCACTGCCTGGGGTTAGGAGTGCTCAGGCACCAACTGCCCTGGGTTAGGAGCGCTCAGGCACCAACTGCCCTGGGGTTAGGAGCGCCAGGCACCAACTACCCTGGGGGTTAGGAGCGCTCAGGCACCAACTGCCCTGGGGTTAGGGAGCACTCAGGCACCAACTGCCCCTGGGGTTAGGAGCGCTCAGGCACCAACGACCCTGGGGTTAGGAGCGTTCAGGCACCAACTGCCCTGGGTTAGGGAGCGCTCAGGCACCAACTGCCCCTGGGTTAGGAGCGCTCAGGCACCAACTGCCCTGGGGTTAGGAGCGCTCAGGCACCAACTGCCCTGGGGTTAGGAGCGCTCAGGCACCAACTGCCCTGGGTTAGGAACACTCAGGCACCAACTGCCCTGGGGTTAGGGAGCACTCAGGCACCAACTGCCCTGGGTTAGGAGCGCTCAGGCACCAACTGCCCTGGGGTTAGGGAGCGCTCAGGCACCAACTACCCTGGGGTTAGGAGTGCTCAGGCACCAACTGCACTGCCTGGGGTTAGGAGCGCTCAGGCACCAACTGCCCTGGGTTAGGTGCGCCTCAGGCACCAACTACCTTGGGGTTAGGAGCGCTCAGGCATCAACTGCACTGCCTGGGGTTAGGGCGCTCAGGCACCAACTGCCCTGGGATTAGGAGCGCTCAGGCACCAACTGCCCTGGGGTTAGGAGCGCTCAGGCACCAACTGCCCTGGGGTTAGGAGCACTCAGGCACCAACTACCCTGGGGTTAGGAGCGCTCAGGCACCAACTGCCCTGGGGTTAGGGAGGGCTCAGGCACCAACTGCCCTGGAGTTAGGGCGCTCAGGCACCAACTACCCTGGGGTTAGGAGCACTCAGGCACCAACTGCCCTGGGTTAGGAGCGCTCAGGCACCAACTGCCCTGGGGTTAGGAGCACTCAGGCACCAACTGCCCTGGGTTAGGGCGCTCAGGCACCACCTGCCCTGGGGTTAGGAGCGCTCAGGCACCAACTGCACTGCCTGGGGTTAGGAGCGCTCAGGCACCAACTGCCCTGGGTTAGGAGCGCTCAGGCACCAACTACCCTGGGGTTAGGAGTACTCAGGCACCAACTACCCTGGGTTAGGGAGGGCTCAGGCACCAACTGCCCTGAGTTAGGAGGGCTCAGGCACCAACTGCCCTGGGGTTAGGAGCACTCAGGCACCAACTACCCTGGGGTTAGGAGCGCTCAGGCACCAACTGCCCTGGGGTTAGGAGGGCTCAGGCACTAACTGCCCTGGAGTTAGGAGCGCCAGGCACCAACTGCCCTGGGTTAGGAGCGCTCAGGCACCAACTGCCCTGGGTTAGGAGTGCTCAGGCACCAACTGCCCTGGGGTGAGGAGCGCTCAGGCACCAACTGCCCTGGGGTTAGGAGCGCTCAGGCACCAACTACCCTGGGGTTAGGAGCGCCCAGGCACCACCTGCCCTGGGGTTAGGAGCCAGGCACCACCTGCCCTGGGGTTAGGAGGGCTCAGGCACCAACGCCCTGGGTTAGGGCGCCAGGCACCACCTGCCCTGGGGTTAGGCGCCAGGCACCAACTACCCTGGGGTTAGAGCGCCAGGCACCCACCGCCCTGGGGAGGAGCGCCAGGCACCAACGCCCTGGGGTTAGGAGGGCTCAGGCACCAACCGCCCTAAAGGGGAGCGCCAGGCACCCAACTGCCCTGGGGTTAGGAGCGCTCAGGCACCACCTGCCCTGGGGTTAGGAGCGCTCAGACACCACCTGCCCTGGGGTTAGGAGGGCTCCAGGCACCAACTGCTGCCCCCAGCAGCCTCCAGTCAAACTGGACCAGAGCTAAAGCGGGAACAACTGTTGGAGTGAAGAGAAAACAGCTGCCTCTTCCTTCCCTCTTTCTTTTATAGACACAGTTCTGGACTTGGAATGAACCAAGCTGAGTACCATAAGCACATATAAGGTGACTGTTCTCTATGCAGGCATAGAGATTTCCAAACGCAACACCACATCCGCAGGACGGGCTGCTGAAATCAAACCGAGCATGAGATCCCTGTGAGCAACCCAAGCTCCATCTACCCTGGCCATGCACAGAATGAAACCAAACTTTAGATTCTAAAGCTCCTTCTTGACAACAACAAACTTCTTTCTGGCTGTGACTTAAACCATGGTGATAATCTAACACAACATAAGCTATTACTTCACTAAATTTCAAGGGCTAAACAGTGATTTGCTAGATTCTTTTTTAAAGAATTTTGCTGACGGCAAGGCTCAGGAGCCTATATGGAGGGCAGAGGATCAAACCCAAGTGGGCTGGGTACAAGGCAAATGTCCTCCCTATTATACTATTGCTCTGGCTCCACATTATTTCTAAGTAAATGCATGTTACTGGATGGGAGAGAGAGTACAGCTGGTTGGGCACTTGCCTTGCATGTGGCTGACCGGGGTTCAACCCAGGAACCACATAAGATCAAGCTTACCAGGATTGATCCCTGAGTGTAGTACAAGGAATAAAGCCAGAGTACAGTTGGATATGGCCCCCCAAAGCCCCCCTCAAAAAACAAAGAGTGTTTATGTTTGCTAGGCAGCAGCGCATTTTTTGATTTTTCTAAATTTGATTTAAACAAAGCCAGGCATCACTTGACTTGTAGTTATAGATGACCTCTAGACCTACTTCTATCGCCAGCTCAGTGTAGACAATGGCAAGTCTGAGCAAGCCAACTCTGATTATAAAGAAAATGTAGACACTGGGTAGTGTTTTTCTCCCTCCCTCCCTCCCTCCCTCCCTCCCTCCCTCCCTCCCTCCCTCCCTCCCTCCCTCCCTCCCTCCCTCCTTTCTTTTCTTTCTTTCTTTCTTTCTTTCTTTCTTTTTTCTTTCTTTCTTTCTTTCTTTCTTTCTTTCTTTCTTTCTTTCTTTCTTTCTTTCTTTCTTTCTTTCTTTCTTTCTTTCTTTCTTTCTCTCTTTCTTTATTTCTTTCTCTCTTCCTCCTTTCTCCTTCCTCTTTTTTTTTTTTTCCTTCCTTCCTTCCTTCCTTCCTTCCTTCCTTCCTTCCTTCCTTCCTTCCTTCCTTCCTTCTTCCTTCCTTCCTTCCTTCCTTCCTTCCTTCCTTTTTTTATTTGCTTTTTGGGTCACACTCAGCAAAGCTCAGGGGGTTACTCTTGGCTCTATACTTCATAATTACTCCTGCGGTGCTTGGTCTGCTGCAGGTATGGCAAACACCCTCCCTGCTGTGCTTGTACAGCAAACACCCTCTCTACTGTGCTATCATCCTTTTTGATCCTTCCTCTCTCCCCGACTGTGCCGAGTGCCCGAACATCACAGCTTACTTGAGCCTTCGCTCCATAGACATGGCACAGATG
Organism: Cryptotis parvus; assembly: GCA_021461705.1. Classification (NCBI taxonomy): domain Eukaryota; kingdom Metazoa; phylum Chordata; class Mammalia; order Eulipotyphla; family Soricidae; genus Cryptotis; species Cryptotis parvus. The sequence continues at coordinate 56,906 of JAJIBD010004103.1, forward strand.
TTTCTCCACCGGCGATCCAGGTTCCGTGTTGCCTGCTGGATAGAATCACACTCTGCATCTGTGGCACAAGCATCGCAGTCGTGCAGGAGAACCTCACACAGGTTCAGCACAGAGGCCACGCCGGTGCTGTGCTTCTCAATGTCTCGCTGAAGGTCCTACAAGGGATATAACAAGAGGGACTCAACACACGGGTGTAGGGGAGAGAAGGCAGCAGAGTTCATGGGCAGAAATGTGATTAGGCAAAAGAGAGGCAAAAAATTTCCTTAAATGTCTGAGTTCTTCAAATTCTATATATATATATATATAGGCGATGGCCAGCTCAAAGGTATAAGAAATGGTGCTAGAAATATTTCAGCTACTTGAAAAACATCAAAATATAAAATGAACTACTGAGCTGGGCTGCATTCAGTGTATTAGAATTCAACTGAGCTTTTTTAAAGTATGTAATGTCCCACATTCTATGTCACGGGCCGATTCCTTCCAAGCCAATGTCAGTCAAGCAGCCAGTCAATCAAAGGTTTCCAACTGTACCGGCACTCAGGAAATTGTATCTGTATTCCAGTGATTGGCAAATGGCTCTTAGCATTTATTTCTACTATCAAGAAGAGGAAATGTCTCTATCATATTTGCATCATTACAATCGGCAGCTTTGGCTGCAAGCAAGCAATACAGCAAAACTCTTGAGTATTGCCATGTGAGGTCTCCATAGTAATAGCATTCAGTGTAAAGCCACAGTATACAGTATTTTCTTTATTTTTTCTTTAAATTCAGTGACCCAACATATTTCATTATTTAAAGTAAAGCCCTCCAGCTTCAGTTTTGCCCATCCTGTTCATCAAGATCCTTTTTTGTATTTTCCTTCTTTTTGCTGCAGTTCTTGAATTTTTCTATCTTTTTCCTGTTCTAATGAGAATTTCTCAACTTAGCTACAACTTACATTATTTGCATGTCTAGTCTTCCTCCTAGTTTTCTTCTTAACATTAAGTTCCACTGTCTTCTATGCAAACAATGACTTTGATCTTTTTTAGACTCTAGAAAATGAGTTTTATGACAAAATATGTTCATTTCACCAGTTCTTTCAAATCTCCCACAGAACCCCTTTCAGTTTTGTGGAACTAATTTATCACAGGAATTGCTGATCTGAAAGAACAAAAATTATATTGCAAAAATCAAACTCAATATTTGCTTAGAGGGCCGGAGGGATAGCTCTGAGGGTAGGGTGTTTGCCTTGCATGCGGCCAATCTGGGTTTCCTCCTCCGCATCCCATATGGCCCCAAGTTCCTCCAGGAGTAATTCCTGAGCAAAAAGCCAGGAATAACCTCAGAGCATTGCCGGGTGTGAGCACCCCCCCCAAGAAAAAAAGCAAAAAAAAATTGCTTAGAGAAAAGGAAACATCTATGAATGAAATTGCCATTATTTTTTTGGCGTCACACCCAGCGATGCCCAGGGGTTACTCCTGGCTCTTTGCTCAGGAATTACTCCTGGCAGTACTCAGGGGACCATATAGGATGCCAGGGATCGAACCCAGGTCGGCCGCGTGCAAGGCAAATGCCCTAGCGCTGTGCTATCGCTCGCCCTGGATTGCCCATTATTTTTTATTTTTTATTTATTTATTTATTTATTTAGCTTTTGGGCCCACACCGGCGGTGCTCAGGGTTACTCCTGGCTCGCACTCAGGAATACCTCCGGCGGGCCGGGGGACCATATGGGAGCCGGGATGAACCCGGGCGGCACAGGCCGGCCGCGATGGCGAGCAAACGCCCGCTGCTGGGCCACGCCCCGCCCCGAGATTGCCAATTTTAAATCTTAAAGTATACCTCACGAAGAGATACATATATATTTGGAAGAAACATTACTATTGATGTCAAAAAGTTAGAGCTTTTTTGCTTTAATTTTCCCAAGTAGTCAAAAGACTCTTCCCCACTTCACCAAGAGTGACTTATATCTTGATAGGGCTCACATTGTCTCTTTAAATGGCTTACGGTAGCACAGATATTTTAAAATATTAACTGTTCCACCCTCATAAATATGGGATATATTTCCATTTTTGTGGGGGATATATTTCCATATTTTTGGTGCTTTCTTCAATGCTTTCAATCAGTGTATTATAGTTTTTAGTGTATAGATCTTTCAATTCCTTGGTTCAATTTATTATAATGTTATTGTTTTTGATGCTAGTGTAAATTAGATTTTAAGTTTTCTTTTCCTATACATTTCTATAATCATGTAGACATGCATTTGTAGAGTAGAATTGTATGGAACAGTTTTATTTGATTTCAGTGGTCTTGAGAGAGCTACACCTGGTGCTCTATTTCTGCTCCATGCTTAGGTACCCTGGCAAACGAGACAGCGTCCCTGATTCTGGAATAGCGACAGAGGTCAGAACTCCAGATTCCTTCTCTCACTTGAGTGAGGCGTGATATTACAAGCATAGCTCTTTCGATTCCTCTCTGGTAGACCGAATAGCATTCTCATCCTGCTTTCCTCGGGCCCAGGTCTCTGAGGCGTATGTTAATGCAGGGAGAACGGTGGAGTCAAAGAGATGTGCCCGGAGCCGGAGGTTCTTTGTCCTTTTAGCTATTTCTTCGATGCCTCTGAAGGCATTCCATGCTGCTCTCTTCCTCCTGTGCAGCTCAGGTTTTAGGTCGTTCATCATGTTGACTTCTCGACCTAGGTACACATAACTGCTGCATTCAGAGATGTTTGTTCCATTGAGAATGGAAAATCAGATGGGCTGGACATGTAATGCGATTTGGAGATAACCGCTGAACTAGAGCAGTTACTGACTGGATCCCAGGGGATGTCAAAAGATCACATGGCCGCCCACCTACAAGATGGTTCCTGACCATCAAGGAAGATGGTTCTTCCTTGTCAAGACCCTGAAGAACGGTTTGAGGCTCTTCATATTCCTGAATAAACCAGATGCCATTGGGCTACATTGGCACGTGATAAGGTCCAATGAAAATGTTACTGGCGCCCGCTCGAGCAAATCGATGAATAACGGGATTCAAGTGATCAAGTGATCAAGCTTAGGTACCTCCTGGTGGCGCTGGAGAGAACATTCAGTACTGGAGCTTGAACCTGGACCTCCTGCATGCGAAGGAAAACCTCAGCTTGTTGACCCATCTCCAGCCCTCTGTTTAACTACGTTTTATTAATTAACCTAACACATTTTATGGTGGAGAGATATATATGTGTTTTTGATTTTGGATTCAGTTTTTATTATTATTATTATTGATCTGTCACTATTTTATACTTTTCATAATTCAATCTTAAAAGGTGATAATTTCCTAGGAAGTTCATTTGTATTATGGTTGTAATGTATCATTACAGGAGTCTCAATGATACTTTATATTTCTGTGGTTAGCTGCTGTAATGGCTTTTCTTTCATTTATAATTTTAACGTATAAATGTCTTTTAACTATTATTGGTTAGTCTAGCTGAAAGTTTGTCAATATTGACATTTCAAAGAAACAGCTCTTAGCTTTGTTGAATTTTTCCTCTATTATTTTCCTATTCTCTATTTTATGTTCTAATTTTTATTATTTATTTCTCCTGCCAACTTTGGGTTTAGTCTATTCTTCATTTGCTTTTTAAAAGATTTTCTCACATTTTTTAAATTAAAGCAAGGCGCCCGGGAGGGAAGGCAGGTTCTAGCCCTGGCCTGCCCCCAAGCATAGCCTCCGCAAGAAGCCAAAGGAACCCCCACACCATGAGGGGCGCCATTTTCAACATCCAGACTCCCCAGCTCATCAGACCTCCACCCAGCAGAAGTGCTGACCACAAGCCCGGCTTTGCGACCATGTGGTTCATCAATAAATGCACGAGATGAGAGGCGACTACAAGAGCATCCTGCCCACAAGGCAGAGCCTGGCAAGCTACCCGTGTCGTATTTGATATGCCAAATACCAGTAACAATTATAGACCTCATTTCCATGATGATGGAATGGTTTGAGGCTCTTTATATTCCTGGAGCAAGCAGATGCCCTTGGGCTACACTAGCATGTGACAGGACGTATGGAGATGTTACTGGTGCCCACTCAAGCAAATGGATGAACAACGGGAAGACAAGTGATACAAATGATCAAATTAAAGCACTGTGCTTTACAAAGTTATTCATAGTTGAGACTTAGACTACAATATTGCAGCACTGATCCAACCCTCAGTGGCAGCTTCTCTCCATCAATGTTCCCAGCCTCCCTAACTTCTCCTCCTCCCCCTCAAGTCTGCTTTCTTCATTGGCACCTTGCTAAGTTTGACTGTAAAAAATTTGGGTCTCTTGGTTTCAGTGTTGCTCACTCTGTGTCTGTCTCTGTCTTGTCTTAACACCACCTTTGTATGGCGCTATCCTGACCTGGAACCCTGTTGCTTCTCATCTGTCTTTTCTCCTCCCTATGCTCTGGGGCCACGGTTGATCTCCCTTTAAAACACTGCACTCCCTAACCCATTTATTCCAAATACCACATATAAGTAACAGCGTATAAGATGTATTTCTTCTGACTTATGTCATTTAACATAGTATCTTTTAGCTCCATCCTATTGCCACGACTGCATGACTTCATCATTCCTTAAAGCTGTGCAGTATTCCATTGTGTATATCTACCTCATCTTCATGATCCACTCATCTGTGGTTGTGGATCTAGGTTGTGGACACCTAGGTTGACTTCCACATCTTAGCTATTGTACTGAATGCTGCAATGAAGTATGATGTGCGTATGTTCTTTTGAACAAATGTTTTACTGTCCTGGGGATGGATACCCGAAAGTGAAATTCCTGGGTCAGATGGTAGCTCAATTCTGAGTTTAATGAGTAACCTTCATACTGTTTTCCATGGGTGGTGACCATACAAATTCCTACCAGCAGAGGATGAGAGTTTCTTTTGCACCACATCCCTGCCAACAGATTGCTCCCAGTATATTTTTGATATATCTTGTTCTTACTGGTGTAAGATAATATCTCATTGTTGTCTTGATTTGGATTTCCCTGATCATAAGTGATGATGAGCATTTTTTCATGAGTCTCTTCACTTTTCATTGAAGTATGAAAGTATCTCAGTGAAGCATCTGTTCATTTCTTCTAACCATTTTTTATTTATTTGAGTAAACTTTATTGCTATAAACTTTCTCTTATCTGTAGGAGTCATGCTGCTGGATGGATCTGTAATTGGGCAAGACAGTAGACTGGTTCGACAAAGGCTCCTAGTTAACCACTGTGCTTGAGGACCATCTGGTACTGCTGAACCAGAACCAACTAGTTCTGTATTCAGGTGAACCCTCAGACAGGCTTTCAGTTGGGAGTGTGTTTGGGATGCTCTGTAATCAGATGGGGGCCAGAGTTCTGCTCTGAAGTTAGATCCGACCATAATCAAAACTGTCCTAGCAAGTAACTAGCTATAATCCACTATTGGACATCGTCATTGGCCAGGCTCTGGTTAGTAGGGACCTTCACTTATATTTTGAAGTGAGTCTTTATGCCCCACAGGGCTCAATCTGGCAATCTAGGAACTCTTGCAATTCTGACCACTGCAGTCTATGCTGCCTGATTGGGTGGGATTACCTGCTGCAGTCCCTGCTTAGGTGAGTTAGGACCTCAGAGATCCTAAGTAGAACTCCACTGCTGAGCTGGACTGAAGGCTGGGCTCTGTGGCAGGGAAATCATGTAGGTGGGACCTTGAAGTCAGCCAAGGTCACTGTTCAGCCTTCCTGGTCATGTGCGCCCTGACACTATGTTCAACAGTTGGGCAGGGCTGCTATCTTGGTCCTGTGCCCAAGCAGGGCTGCTGGATGGGTTCCATAGCTGCCAGTCTTTGTAGGAGGGCAGGACTGGAGGCTATGTTCAGCTGTTGGGCAGGACTTCTCTGCAGATGGACAGTCCTGGAATTTTGCTCCAGCACAGCTGCAAACTGGGATGCAGAGCAAATCACCACGATCCAAGCCCTGGGGGCTGCAAGTTTAGATGCCCTTCATCTCTATCCACCCCAGTAGCTCGGCTATGCGGATACCTCTGGAGACCACCATGGGACAGACCCTAGTGGGACTGCTTTGTGATGCCAGATGTTCACGTGCATCTCTCCTTTTCTACTGGAGAAACGATAGTTTCAAGGGGTCCTCTCAGTGTGGTCTGTGCTGACTTGGGGGGCAGAGAAACAGTCAGCGTACAGCTGCTCTGATCATCCTCCACTTTGGCCTTTCTCATTCTCTTCTCAGGGGGTGGGGTGGCTTGAGCCTCACCCCTTAAATGTTAGGATTTTCATGATATCTTGTTTGGAATTATCACTAGCTGGTCTTCTTGAGAAATTCACTTAAGTCAGAAAGGCCCTACACTGACACTGCGATAACGTCACTCTAACATTTTGACTGTTTTGGAAGCAAAATTCCTGAGGAATAATTGGGATGGAATGGTTCCGGGGGTGAGAGGAGGGGAAACCACAGCCGCAACTGGACAAATTACTGGAGGATCATTGTGGACAATTCTGTGTTAAAATTCCTGGGGGTGGGGGCCGGAGGAATAGCCCAGCGGGTAGGGCGTTTGCCTTGTACACGGCCAGCCTGTGCCGGCCCGGGTTCGATCCCGGCATCCCATATGGTCCCCGAGCACTGCCAGGAGTAATTCCTGAGTGCAGAGCCAGGAGTAACCCCTGAGCGTCACCGGGTGTGACCCAAAAAAAAAAAAAAAAAAAAAAAAATTCCTGGGGGCTTATTTGGAGAGAGACTCCCACACTTTCATATCATTTACTAGGAGCTGCACCAGATTCCCAGAGTAAATATTTGAGAAAATGTGTCTCATGGTTCCGCTCAAATATTGTTGAAATCAGTATGTGAAATTAGGCTTGCAGAGGTCTGTAATGACAACTAAGTGCCTTTTTTTTAAACAAAATAAACTACAATAAAGATTTTTTCAAATTGTCACATATTATCTCTATATGTGTTCTTCATCTATAAAACATTCAACAGAATATTCTTTGAAGCCATCTCAGAGCTAGATATGTTTCTGCTCAACTAAAGTTTTTAATGATCAAAACATTGGCAAGAAAAATATACAAGAGCTCCTCAAAGGGAAATAGAGGAATATGGTGTTGCTCAATAATTTAAGTATTTGTCATAATTTTTCCCTTGTGGAGACAGAATTATTTGTCACCTCCTTTCAACATGGATCCCAAGTTTATAATCTTTTATGGAATCATGCTAAATAGTATCCACAAAGGAAGTTCTAGTTAATATGAGATGACAGAAATAAAATTCACTAAGCACTTACATTGTGCTAGAAACGATGCTAAGTGTTTTTCTTTTTGTTTTCTTTTTAAGTTTTTATTGACTGAGATTGTGTGGTTTATAATACTATTAATAATGGTTTCTCATGCACAGAATTCCAACACCAAGAACTATCACCTAGTGTGTGCTAAGTGTTTTTTTTCTTGTGAATTTTGTAGTAACACCAAGTGCTTTGATTATTAGCATTCTACATCTAAAGCAAGGGGGAATTGTTCATTACTTTGTCTTAAGACATACAGAAGAGTGGTCAGGGGGCCGGAGTGGGTAGGGCATTTGTGTTACATGCAGCTGACATGCCCTAGTGAACCTTAGCCTCCAGCGAAAGTTGGTCCCTGCCTTTGGGGAATCTCCGGAGCAGACACAATGGGAATTTGGGCAGAATTGGACTGATTTCATAATTTTATATGGCATAAATATTTTATCATGTATCTCGCTTCCCCCAGATCAATATTCTGCTCCCACAGGTCCCTGTGTGGGACATACATGTAGATATCCCAAGAGTACTTAGCCACGTTGGATCAACCATAATGTAATCAATTCTAGTCCAGAGACATGCCAGTGCACCTCCAGGAAAACTATCGTTTGTCTCTGACTCTAAAGGCAATGCCAAAGTGAATTATTAAGGTTCAAAAATGGATTTTGAACCTTAGAAGGATCTGGAGTCTGGGATCTGCTAGCTATATATTCATAGCAAAAAGTATTAATGCCATTTCCTACAAATTACATTCTGAACTGCTTTCTGGTTCAGAGATGCAGCCCCTCCTCTCTCTGCTAGGGAGATTTTGCCTCTGGTAATCAACTCTGGCTTTTGTGAAGCTTGAGCCAAAGGCTCACCTAAAGATCTACATTTCAAAAGGGTCATTTACCTGGCTACATTTCTAGATAGTCCAACCCATGATGGGCTGGGCTGGAAGATTTTGGCGGTTCAGTCTATAAAAGAAGCTAGGATAAGAAGAAGAGGCCTTTTTTTTTTTTGCCATTTTGGCTTCCCTTGGCGTTTTCCTCTCTCTGTCCTCTCCATTCTCTGTTGGGCTTTAACACGTGGTGGTTGGCATCTTGGCCTACACATGGCCAGGGCCCAGCTGGGAACGCAGAGTCCATAGTTTTTCCTGTTCTTGGATTGTATATCAGAACCTGTGATAGTGAAGCCTTTTAAAACTGCACCAGATTACTGAGTTTTCATCCATTCCCTGCCGGCTTCGGGGTAGAAGGGAACTCGCTTCCTGGTATTGTTGCGGACCCCAGCGGCTCCCCGACAGAGTTCAATCTCTGGCATCCCATATCATCCCTCGAGCACCTCCAGGAGAGATTCCTGACTTCAGAACTAGGAGTAACCCCTGAGTGTGTAGATGGGTATGACCCAAAGAGCAAAAAATTATATATATATATATATAAATACAAAAATAGACAAATAAATGAACAAATGACTAAATGAATGAATGAATAAATAAATAAATAAATATGCAAATAAAAGGCAAAAAAAAGTGGCCAAGTGCGGATTTGAACTCAGTAGTCTGTATTTTCAGCTACAGTATACGGGTCTTTTAAGCTTAAATGAAGACATGCAAATATTAGCATAAGAAACAGTCAATAACTTCTACTAGTTCTCTAGAATACCGGATGCATCTCACTTCCAACTCCTTTGACCCCATAAACAACTCTCTTGCAGTTTTCCCATTGGATTCATTTTTGCATTTACTTCTATATTTCTAATATGCTTATATTGCTATTAATGATTTTGCTTATATTTTAGGCATTATAACTTCTCCATAGTAGAAAACAAATAAACTTTATTTTATATTTTGGGCCACATACACAGTGTTCAGGGCTGATCCTGGCTCTTCACTCAGGGATCACTCTGGCAATGGTCAGGGGATCTTATGGGATGCCAGGAATTGAACCTGGGTTCTACCTCTCTCCCCCTACACATAAACTTTATACAAGACTTCTGGGGTGGAGGGTGATAGTAGCGAGTCTCAGCACACTTTACAGACACCACAATAATCATTATTCTCATGATAATGATAATTTGACCATTTCCACATTTAAGGTAGAGCACATGCCTATGTGATTATATGCCCATATTGATTTTTTGGATATAATTTTTGCTCTTCTTGAATCATTGTGCTCTCACAAATCTATGCTGCTAGCTTCTATTCTGATGGTTTATGGAATTAATAAAACTCTTTCCAGTGTAGTGAAACTTTTCAGGCAATCTAAAGCTACCCTTAATCCTCGAAGACATCTGTCACAAACTCCGCAAGCCTATCTGTGACCTCAGGGTGCCACAGATCCGAAGACGGGATGGGTGTGCTCTAGGTGCTGGACAGGTGTGTACTCAAGGCCACTATCAGAGACTTTCCTATACCATCATTCTGGTAATTCCTTTCTCCTGACCTGAATATATTTTTTCTCCCAATTTACTATCTCATTATCTTCAATAGATGAAGGGCAACCATGCGAGCAAGCAGGCTTCTGGAAAAGATTCAGTACAATCGACCATATCCACATGGTAACCAAGCTCATTGAGGTTTGTAGGGAGTACAAGATGCCGCTGTCTCACATTCATTGATTTAAAGAAAGCCTTTGATTCTGTGGAGACTGAAGCAGTCATTGAAGCCCTAGCCAAGCAGGGCGTTCAAACCCGATACATCAAGATCCTTCGTGAGCTGTTCTACGGATTCACCACCAGGATCTCACCATTCTACAAAGAAGTGGTCATCAATGTAAAAAGAGGGGTTCAGCATGGTGATACCATTTCACCAAAACTCTTCAGCGCCACCCTCGAGAACATCATGCGACAATTAGAATGGGAAGGAATGGGAGTGAAGATAAACGGTCAGCAACTACACCACCTCTGCTTCGCTGATGACATCGCCTCTAATAACACCAAACATTAGTCAAGCAGCACAAATGCTGGCTGACTTTGACCGAGAATGTGGAAAGATAGGTCTACAGCTGAATCTGAAGAAAACCATGTTTATGAAAAATGAACTAGTTCCAGAGGCCCCATTCACTCTCAATGGAACAAACATCTCTGAATGCAGCAGTTATGTGTACCTAGGTCGAGAAGTCAACATGATAAACGACCTAAAACCTTAGCTGTGCAGGAGGAAGAGAGCGGCATGGAATGCCTTCAAAAGCATCAAAGAAATAGCTGAAAAGACAAAGAACCTCCGGCTCCAGGCACATCTCTTCGACTCCACCATTCTCCCTGCATTAACATACGGCTCAGAGACCCGGGCCCTACGGAAACAGGATGAGAATGCTATTCGGGTCTCCCAGAGAGGAATCGAAAGAGCTATGCTTGGACTATCATGAACTCACTCAAGTGAGAGAAGGAATCCAGATTTCCAACCTCCGTCACTGTTCCAGAGTCAGGGACACTGTCTCGTTTGCCAAGGCATCGGAAATCAGATGGGTTGGACATGTAATGTGATTTGGAGACGCTGGACTAGAGCCATTACCGACTAGATCCCACGGGATGTCAAAATATCACGTGGCCGCCCACCTACAAGATGGTCAGACTTCTTCGTCAAGACCCTGAAGCGAACGGTTTGAGGCTCTTTGTATTCCTGGAGCAACCAGATGCCATTGGGCTACACTGGCATGTGATAGGGTCAAATGGAAAGGGTCAAATGGAAATATTACAGGCACCCGCTCGAGCAAATCGATGAATAACAGGATGTCCAGTCAAGTGATCAAGTGAATTTACTATATCAGCCACTGTCCACAAATGTTTAGTAGTAAGTGACATCTCTGCTAGATGACCGTGTGTGAACTTCTAAATTAACACTTTTCTTAGTGTTCTGTAAGCACAATACCGCATTCTCTAGAATCAGCATTCTCTAGCTGATTTTGAGAATTCAAGGTCCCCCAAGGAAAAAAAACTCTAAAATTTTTATTTTTAATGTACCATGTTATGAAATTTCATTATAAACTTGCCGAGCCTTTAATTTTTTCTGAGCCATTTACAAGGCCTGTGTGCTATAAAAGAAAATGTTTTCAATTTGGTAAGCTCCTATTATAAATTATTATATTACTATTCTGGCCATTCCTTCCTCTATGTTTTCTTATTTATTTATGATTTATTTTTAGGACTTCTGTTGGATTTTGAAACTTTTGCACTAAGCTTTTAATTTTATTATATTTTCCACCCAATTAGTCATGGACTGATGTTTGTTTTGCTCTCTGAGGGATAGTCTCAATTGTGAAAGCTCCCATCTGAAAAATAAATGATATCCTATTAATTTATGAATGCAAAACCTCCATTTTTATTACATTTTTTAAAACATTATCATTTTCTCTCTATAATTACTTCCTCTGGCTTTTAATCCTTTATCTATTTGTTTTGATCTTCCCTATCATGGCAGCAGCTTTAACAGTGAGAAAGTCTGATCTCTCTTCATATTTAAGTGAGCAAAAATTCTGATATACCAAACATGAACATCTTTGTAATTGTATTTCTCATGGTACTATAATAAAAAAATCTTTAAAAAAACTCTGATTTTTTAAAATAATAAAAATATAATAAAAATTTTAATAATATAAATATAATAAAACATGTTTCAAAGTTCTGACAACTTTCTGAAAGTAGCTACATACAAAAGAAACAGTCGCAGACACTATAGAAAGGACTGACAAATTTGGGACTTCCTGCTTTGCAATCAAGGACTTTTTTTACTAACAACTCCTACCCCTACGTGCCCCCCAAAAGAAAGTCAGACATTGGGAGTGAGCTGTCTAAGCCTTCAAGTTTTAATCCAGCCTAACTCTCCATTGTGTAGATGTACCCTAGTTTATTCATTCACACAACTGTTCTTGGGCATTTGGGTTGTTTCCAGATTTTGGCTATTGAGAGTAGTGTTGCAATGAACACAAGCATGCAAATGTCTTTTCTACATTGTGTTTTTGGTCCCTCAGGACGAATGAAACATAATTGGGAAATAGGAAATGCCCAGAGCCTATAGAAATGAAGAACATGGGTCTTCAGTCAGAAGTTGTCACTCTGGGGAGGTAGGGGGGAAAAGAGGGGGAAGTGAACACTATCACAATGACAAGGGAAGTGGTCACCCTGGGGGAAGAGGCGGTGCTGAAAGGTGGACAGTGTTAAGCATGAAACCCTATCATAACACTAATGTAGATGATAGCACCTGAGAGTTACAATTAAAGCAGGCTGGGGTGGGAGAGGAACTGGCAATAATGGTAGTGGGCATGGTCATTGCTGGAGGGATTGGTGCTGGAACATTGTGTGCCTGAAATCCCAACAGGAATAACTTTGTAACTCATGGTATCACTGTATCACTGTCTTCTCAGTCGTTCATCGATTTTGTTCGAACAGGCACCAGTAACATCTCCATACCTCCTGTAGCAAGCAAGTGCAGCCCAAGGGCATCTGCTTGCTCCAGGGACAGGAAAAGCCTCAAACCATTCTTTAGGTCATGGAATTGAGGTCCATAATTTTTACTAGTTTTGGCATAGCAAATAAAACACGGGTAGCTTGCCAGGCTCTGCCGTGTAGGTGGTATACTCTCAGTAGAAGGCTCTCATCTCGAGCATTGTGTAACTCATGGTGACTAAATAAAAAGAAAGGAAGGAAAGGAAGAAGGAAGGAGGGAAGGGAGGGAAGGAAGGAAAGAGGGGGAAGGAGGGAGGAAACCAATTAGTCAAGGACTTTTTCTTCTAAGCCAGTGTTCTCTTTTTTAATAGTGCTCTCTCTCTCTGTCTCTCTCTCTGTCTCTGTCTCTCTCCTTCTACATCTATAAATATTTTTCAATAAATACTGTTTAGTCTCCTGTTAAGGGCTCTTTTAGGGACATGAAGATACACATTTTTATTACTGATTTTGGCATATTGAATACACATCGGACAGCTTGCCAGGGTCTCCCAAAGGGGAATCGAAAGAGCTATGCTTGGAATATCATGCCTCACTCAAGTGAGAGAAGGAATCCAGATTTCCGACTTCCGTCACTGTTCCAGAGTCAGGGCGCTGTCTCGTTTGCCAAGGCATCGAAAATCAGATGGGCTGGACATGTAATGCGATTTGGAGACGACCGCTGGACTAGGAGCCATTACCGACTGGATCCCACGGGATGTCAAAAGATCACATGGCCACCCACCTACAAGATGGTCAGACTTCTTCTTCAAGACCATGAATGAATGATTTGAGGCTCTTTGTATTCCTGAAACAACCAGATGCCATTGGGCTATACTGGCACGTGATAGGGTCAAATGGAAAGGTTACTGGTGCCTGCTCAAGGAAATCGATGAACAACGGGATGTCTAGTGATCTAGTGACTGTTTAGAACTCATTTTTGGTTTCATCAGTTTCTCCAGAGAGGAACCTTCCAATTTCTAGGCTGAAGAATGAGCCTGTCTTTTGTCATTGTGCTTGGGGGTGGGGGATGGTAATTATAGTATTTGACAGAGCATGTCTTACTTCCGTTTAAAAAGTTGTTTTGGAGGAGTAGGGCACATCAAGTGGAGCTCAACACTTACTCCTATCACTTCTGGTGGTGCTTAAGGGACCATCTATAGTGCTAGTGGATTAAACTGGGGCTTCAAAGGAACATTTCAGGCCAGTGCCTCAGCCCTGCTCTGTCTCTTGGTCCCAGTCCCCTGTACTTGACATGGCAGCAGCAGTGGTCTCCATGCCTCCTGTTTGACTTGCCTTCCTCAGTGAGTAAGTCTTTGATTTCGATTTCCTACTGGAGTAAAGGAAGCAAGGTTGCCTCTCTAGCTGAGTGTAAGGGAATCCGTTGGTGTAAAGACTCCTTAATTCGGGGCTGGAGCGACAGCACAGAGTGTAGAGTGTTTGCCTTGCATGCGCCAACCCAGGTTCGATCCCCGGTCCCCTGAGTACCGCCAGGAGTAGTTCCTGAGCAAAGAGCTAGGAGTAACACCTGAGCGTTGCCAAGTGTGACCCCCTCCCAAAAAATAGACTCCTTAATTCAAGTAATCTTCCATTCAAAAGTCCAACCAACAGGCTAGTTCTATGTTTTTCCGTATTCCTAAAACTCTCTGCCCAAACCAGTTTTCTCCTTCCTACATTCTGCTAAAAACCATCATCATACATCTACTTTCATTTTTCTTTCTTCTTTTCTCAGTTTTTAGCCATAGTTTTTGCTTATTTACAGTTTTCTGGGCCTGCACTGCTCAGGGCTTACGGAGGCTCTGTGGACAGGGATCTGACTGAGCTCAGGGGACCAAATGGAGTGGCGGGGATTGAACCTAGGTCAGCTGCATGAAAAAGCAAATGACCTACTCACTGTACTATCTTTCAGGCCCCTCATTCATCTATGTGCTAGCTCCTAAAATTCTGTCATCAATGTAGTCTATACTCCTGACCTTTTCTCACTATGATTTAAATTATTTTCTTTACTATAATATTATTTAGGAACATACATGTATCTAATCAAATTTCCACATTTAACTAGATATTATTTTGATTTTTTTTTTGTTAAATGAAAATACTGGTGACAAGCATTTTAGCTGCTATCACTGACAGACGTGACCAGCAGAAGTTCTCCAGGAGAATTTTGGGAACAGAAGACTGAGCATAACCCCCACAACTCAATCATCAGAATCTCAAAACTCAGAGACCATCAAAAAATTTCAATCTTACAAAACTTGAAAAAGTCCTGCTACTAATATTTTCTAAAATAAATACGGACTTAAATATCGAAGTCGGTTCAACCCCTAAAATTTGTATTTTAATGCCTACTCTTATTTTAACATGGATTATAAAATGAAAGAATCAGATAAAACTATTTTACAAAACTTCAGAAAAAAAGTAGCCATTGCATTTGATACTGTCCTTCAGTGAAGTAGTTTATATTTGATACCATCTTTAAGTTCAACAATTTGCCTATAATGGTATACTTATAAGTTCTAGAGGGATAGAACAGAGCACGGCAGAATGTTCAAGGACAATCTATAGGCACGGAGAAGTAATTTGGGATGTTTACTGCTGGCACCTAGACTCTACTATGCTTAGTAAGAATAAGCAAGGGCGTGGGAGACGACCATCCCTTCCATACCACACTTTCCAGGGCCAGTCTCCTTCGCTTTATTGGGCTACGTACTATTTGTGATGTCTCTGCAACATACTGGGTGAAATTACAGCACATACACCATGGGGAATGCAAACCTCCTGGAACACAATACACTGCAGCGGGCGAGGGCTTCTTTCTGCATCTATGGTAGTGGGTTAGTCGGCCCCCAACAAGAACAAAACAGGGCCCTGCTGTAGATACATCACTGCAACTCCACCGTATCTCTCACAGCAGGACTGCACCTTGGAAACAGAGCAGCTAATTCTCCCATGGTATGAGCTTCCTAAGGTATGTTCCGTATGGACCTAGAACACCGGATAACAGAGCTGTCACTTCTTTTCCTGCTTTTCTAGCTTTCTCCTGCTTTTCCATCCTGATGCACCTTTTCACACCACCTGTCGAGCCTGGCCAGGAGACTAGAGTCCCAGCATGATGAACTTTCCTTCCATTGAATTTTACCTGCTGCTCATTGAGTTTCTTCTGGATCTCTTCTGAGTCACAGGAATCGTAGACAATCGGCTTGGCCAGCTCTGACTCAATGTGAGCCAACCATGTTCTCAGGCTGCTCATGTTCTTATCCAGCTGCTGCACGGCCACCAGCGTCTCCTTCAGCTTCTTGATCCTGTGGGCGAAGAAAGAGAAACATCGACTTCAGCAAGGTGACTTCCTCTGTTCCCCACCAGAGCAAGCCGTGCTAGCGCTGAAGGCAGATTGTCTAAGCTATGACCATACTGGTCCAGCCCCGCGAGGCTATAAGATGGGAACAAAGCAAGATTCCCAGAGACATGTCAACAAGGTACCCGGCTTGAAAAACATTCATAGACAGGATCTATTTTTCCCATTCAACACAGCTCTAAGCATAGAGCAGTGGCAACAACCTCCTGGGTAGGGGGTGAGGGAAAGGTCACAAAAATCCTTTCACAAATGAAATACTTCATACTCTTTTCAAAAAAGCATCTGGTAACGGATGGAGAGACAATGCCATGGGTAGATAAAGTGCTTGTCTTTTCTGTAGCTGACCTGGGTTCGGTCCATGGCACCACATCTGGTCCCCTGAGGACTGCCAGGAGTAATTCCTGAGCACAGCTGGGTCTGACTAAAAATCATAAAGGATGGAAAAAAGAGGTGGGAGGGAATTTGGGGACACTGGTAGTGGGAATTGGGCACTGGTGTAAGGAAGGGTGCTGGAACACTGTATGACTGAAACTCAATCATGAACATCTTTTGTAATTGTATATCTCTCGGTGGTTTAATAAAAATTCTTTTAAAAAAGCAGTGTCTGGGAGAAAAAGAAACCTACCTTTGTTTATTGGGGGACGGGGGCATCCAGTGAGGCTTGGTCACTCACAGCTCTGCACTTGGGAATTATTCCTGGTGGTGCTCAGGGGACCATATAAGATGCTGAGGATCAAGCCTGGGTCTGCCACATGCAAGGCAAGCACCTTATCCACTGTAATATCTCTCCAGCTCCAACAATTCTAACCAATTGTTACCAAACCCACCAGATCTAACTGATTGTTACCATTCATAATTTAGATCATTCTAGCCTCCGGCCTCCAGAGAGATATTCTGGCACAGTTGTGCCAGAAATTTAGCAAAAGCAGAAATCATGCCTATGTTAATAGATAAGTGGCTTATTCCAGGGCTCCAAGTCATCTTTGCTTTATCTATGAGAACTGGGTTAAAGGCACCGGAGAAGCTGCTGGAGTCAAACATAAGGCAGCGAGAAGGCCTGACACTACCCAGGTTTCAGCCTTCTAAGTCTAATCTAGCTCCGTCCTTGCTAAATCAAAGTTCCCAAACCTGTTTCCCCCATTCTTTTCGGGACACAAGTGGGAGTCCACCACCACTGACTAACCCATCAGTCGTGGTGATTATACCAGGAAGAAAAACATAAAGGAGATTTGATGACATTTTATTACGAAAATGTACAATCCAGAGGGGGCATGCCAACAGTGAACTATAATGGACTGTGATGGCTGCGCTCAGATCCCCCTCTTTTGTGTTTTCACCATTGATTAATTTCTGTTATCCTTCCATAAATATCTATGGTGCAAGCAAGGCCTGGTGCCAAGTGATCAAAATATCGTGAGATCAACAATTGATTTTTGCCATGGAGGGCTCACCACAACTGGTGGTGCTCAGGTCTTACTCCTGGTTGTGTGTTCAGGGATCACTCCTAGAGGGCTCAAGGGACCACACAGGGTACTGGGAATCAAACACACATCAATCTTAGGCAATAAATACCCAACCCACTGGACTATTGCTCTGGCTCTGAAGGTAGAGCTTTTAAAAGAAAAGTAAATCACACTCAAATGTATTTAACTAGTGTAGTTTAGTCATGTCTGCAAGTTAATATAAATGGTGTGTGTGTGTGTGTGTGTGTGTGTGTGTGTGTGTGTGTGTTTGGTTCTCAGCCACACCTAGTGGTGCTCAGGGTTTCCTCCTGGTTCTATGCTCAGGGATCACTATTAGTGGAGCAAGGGAGTACGCATGACAAGTACCTTAACCTCTCTTCTATCTCTAATCCTGTTGCAGGACTCCTCTAAGAGCCTCTGCATCTGCTCTGGATTGCTTCCTGCAAATCACTTCGTAGATAAGGGGGTAGTCTAAATGTGGCAGTTTATCTGACCATGTATTCTGTACTAGCTGGTATAAATATTCTCTCATGCTACCACAATCATCGTGGGACCAGCTAGATCTTACCAGCATATTTGCCTGGCCATGTTGGATCTTTAAGTAATTAGACCAGAGAGAAATGCTGTTTGCCTCCTACCAAGCAAGCATGGCTCCCTGATAAGTCAAAGGCAACTAAAATACAAAACTACCGTGAAGTAGACGAGTCTTGTGAAGGCCTGGAGAAATATTTAACTGGTACTAGTATTAGACTTTGGTACAGAGACAAGCCATCTCGGAAACCCCCTTCTCTACCCTATAAGGGCATTTCCAGGCAGATCTTGGCTCAAGACATTGACATATAAAAGGCCTAGGTGAGGTGCTGGGAGAAATTACCTGAGGGCATTTGACCCTCCCTGCTTTCCATAATAGTGGGAGGGGAGGTCTGAGTTGCAGGGGTATAAAACTAGCCTGCTTCCTCTCTCGCACTCTCTTTTTGGGCTCTCTTTGTGAGTTCGCACCCTTCTTGGGAGTCTTGTCTTTGTCTCCTCTTTACAGGGCCTTAAAACGTGGTAGCCGCCATCTTGGCCTACACGTGGCTGGGGTTTTAGCCAGGAATCCTAAGCACAGGGTTTTTCCTATCGCTGACTTGTATGCCTGAACCTGTGACAAGTAAAGCCTTTTAAAACTGCATCAGATTCCTGAGTCTTCATCCATTCCCCCGGCTTCGGAGGTAAAAGGGAACTTCGCTTCCAGGCACTGTCAGGGACCCCAGCGGTGCTCCCGACACAATCCCAATAAGCATGGCTTTGATGTAGTTATAATACCTTGTACCACCACAGTTCCTAGACCCAACACAATGTCCTTGGGCTATGTCCAGCCCCACCTCTTCTTTCCCACCCCAGTGCCTATCCCAACTGCTCAGTAACCTTGGTTCTGTCATCTAGGGCCAAAGGATTGTTATCATTTGATACTGCCTATTGTTTCATTTTATTCCTCTATGTATCAAAGATGAGTGAGACCATCTGATATTTGTCCTTCTTCCATGGACTTATTTTGCTTAATGTGATACCCTCTAGCTCCCAGCAAACTGTAAGATGTCACCTTTTCTTATGGTTGCAAAGTATTTCATATACAGCTTCTTTATCCATTCACCTGTCATTGGGCATTTGGGTTGTTTCCCATGTCCTGTACTTTGTGTGAATGTACTAATCAGAAAGGCAAAACTTTTAAAGGTCTATAGTGTGATGACAGGGAGGTTAGGGTCCACAGGGTGGGGAAGAGAAGCAAAAGAGAGATGACAAAGCATAAAGAGGCGACTGTGGAGGTGGGGGAGACAAAGCTCTTTTCGGGACCTCAGGATGGACCTGCACACCATTTTACAGAGAAACAGAAATTTTGTCAAGTTGTTCAGCAGAGAAATGAGATCAGTACTGGTTTGCAATATGGAAGTCTGACGCTTAAGGTCACTGGGGAGCTTAGCTGCTGGTTCCAAAGCAAAGAGAACAGTTCAAGCAGTTGCATGCTGAGCCTTAGGAGTCAGAGGAGAGGACAGAATCATCCAGCTCATAAACTGGCTTGATGAAAGGGTGAAATTCTTACAAACGAGCTACTTTTCAGTTGGGTGACCCCCAAAGCCTACTGTACGCCACCTCTGAGAATAGTAAGGAGAAAATTCTTCCCCCTAAGTCAGGAGTGTGATGAGTATGACCAGATCAAGGGTAGCTATATGAACATGCAGCTATCGACTGAGAAGGAAAAAGAGCAAACTGCGCTGCCTCACGCATTCTGGACACAAAGCCGAAGCCGGCGATGGGATGAAATCTATCCTCAGAGGTTACAACTGAGAAAATGAATTTCAAAAGACTGGCTGAAAATAAAACTTCAGAAAACACTACTCAGACAGTAAAGAGAGAAGCAGAGACACAGAGCACAAAACTAAAGGAAGAAGAGAGAAGAAAAGGGTTAGCAGATGCGTAACTTCTATATCAGGTGTAGCTGTTTGCTTCAGAGAAATGCATATACCTGGATCCCAGCCTGGGTCAATTTTGTTAAACGCAGAGCAAGATAGTATGATGAGTTCTAAAAAGAGGATCTGCAGCCTCCCTAGGGGCTGTGGGACCCCACAACAGAACACATTCAGGCAAAGCCATATGCTTACGCTGAGGAGGTGTTGTTACCTATGGAAAGGTGGAACACTGCAATCACACCCTAAAAAGGATGTTGGGGAAACCATGAGATGTCTTTTTTTTTTTTTTTTTTTGCTCTTTGGGTCACACCTGGTGATGCTCAGGGGTTACTCCCGACTCTGCCTCTGCATTCAGGAATATTCCTGGTGATGCTCAAAGGACCATATGGGCTTCTGGGGATCAAACCTGGGCTGACCGGTTTCCTTCTGATGTGGAAGGAAAGTGCCCTCCCCACTGTACTATTGCTCCAGCTCCCTTAAGTCACTTCAGAGTTTTGCTTCTGACTTAGCCCTTCTCAGGTACACAATAGTTCCCAAGGCAAGGCTACAGCTTAGCTCCTTTGAGCGACTGCACATGAGGCTTTTTTTAACTGACAGACTTCTTAGACACCAAGAGTTTAAAATTAACTAGTATATTATTAATTTAGAACAGATGCAGCAGGAAATTCAATAATACGGAAATATTGCTTTACTTCACCCAAAGAGAAAATTAACCCCCACCAAAAACAGCAGCCAGAGATAAAATACAGTGGGTAGGGCCCTTGCCTTGCATGCAGTTGACCTGGACCCAATGACCAGCATTCCATAGGGTCTCCTGAGACCGACCAGGAGCGATCTTGAGTGCAGAGCCAGGAGTAAGTTCTGAGTATTGACAGACAGGGCCCCCAAACAAAATAAACCAAACCAAAAGACCAAAAGAGAAAAGAAAGTAAACTCAAAAACCTGGCAAAATGGATCCCCTTTGATCAACTAATACCTATTTGGAAGGGACCTTATCCAGGTAGCTCGGAGTGCCCCTACTGCTATACAATGGATGGACTTTCTAGTTAGGTTCATCTCCTCAGGATAAAAACAGCCCCATCTCCATGGCCCAGTGGCCAGACTCTGAGAGACAGAGAATCAAACTATTGCTGTAAACCCAGCAAGGACTTGACACTTCTCTTTAAGAAAACCCAGCACTTTAAAGAAAAGAAAAGGGGGAGAAAAGGGGAAGCAAAAGGAAAAAGAATAGAGAAATGGGGCGGGTAGAAAATAAAGGAAAAGAAGGACCGGCACTAAAAGCTAAGTGATCTGTCTTTACCCTCATGTCTTGACGAGTCTTGACAAGTGTTTAGTAAAAGCAGAAACTAAGACTTTCTTTTTAAAGGAGACTCACCAGAATGCAAAAGAAAGGGACAAAAGCGTCTGTTCTGGGCATTATTTTCTTGTTTCCTTCAACATTCTGTCCTCAATGGACCAAGGAGAGCTTTTCTCCTCCAGGGCCTAAGGTTTAAAATGGTCCTATCTATCTTATTTCTCCTTCAGACTGATAACTCTAAAACCCACACACCATTTCCTGGGCCCCGTTAATTCCCACACATGAAATTTCACTCCATTTACACAGGCAGGGCTGTGCCCTCTTGCCAGCATGAAGAAGTTTATAGAAAATGGACCTTCAGCCACTGTACCCCTTAAAGATTTAAGGGGTGAAACCTCTAGTGGAGAATGTCGCAGCAGAGATAAGGGTGCCCAGTAACGAGCTTTCAGGAAATAACATTTCAGGAAGATTGCCACAAACAGCTCTAAGACAGGGGGACCACATTGCTTTCACATGAAAACCCTGAGCTCTTTGAGGATGGAGAAATGGAGGCACCACTCGGAGAAAATTGAAACCCCTCGGGTAAGGAGGAGCTACTGGAGATTGTAGAGGTCTTGGTAGTGATATGACTAAGAATATGAAACACTCTCTGTGACAAGATCCACATTAACTTTTATGTATGCTGAGAACTGAACTCCAAGACGATTTTAAGATGTTTTGTTGTCTAGTCCCAACAGCTATTCTTTGCATATTTTCCCCTCTCTGGAGAAACCCTCTCTCGAACAAGTATCTCATTTTCACTCTCTTCTCTCCCCTCAAAATTCTCAAAAATTTATTTAAAAAACATTTTATTTCACTTAAATAAAAAGAACATAAGGTAGAAAATGAAAGGCAATGAACATGGTCTGGCTTCAGGGAAAAGTGGATTTTTGCTTGTTTTGTCTAAACGCAGTTGAATGATTTGGGATAGCTTTTCAATGCTTTTAGGCAGAGAATAAGGCCAAGTCAAAGACAGAAGAAAGAGAGGAACCACATGCACAGATACAGGACATTGGCCCGAGAAGCTGGAAGGGCCGAGGGCTGCAAAGACAGGAAGAAAACTACATGCGTTTAGAAAATTATGTTTCTCCCAACTTAGGCAGGGTGTGACTAAGAGTTTGGGTGGCACCCAGAGAGTGTTTCTCAACTATTGTTAACATGTAATAGCAGTAAAATTCGACTGCCGGGTCTGATATGGGTGAGTGTGCAGAGATTGTTCTAGAAAGAAAGATGATGGGGTGATAAGCAGTGATTGATGATTTTCTTTCTTTAAACTTCAGTTCTGCTTTCAGACCACTTTTCGGTTCTGGAAATGTGGTCATCTGACACAGTTCATACTCTTGATTAAAAGGGTATAAGCAAAATCCTTCGATTTCTTTTTTTAAAAAATGCTTTTTTGGGGGTTACACCCGGCAATGCTCAGGGGTCACTCTTGGCTTTGCACTCACAAATTACTCCTGGTGGTGCTCGGGGACCATATGGGATGTGGGGGATCAAATCTGGGTCTGGTGCATGCAAGGCAAATGCCCTCCCTGCTGTGCTATTGCTCCAGCCCCGCAAAAGTCCTTCAGCTTCTAAATGCCAACCTTCCCAAATACAGAGGCACCTGCTTGGATAAAAAAAAGTGTGTCGAGAGCAACATGACTTCCAAACGCTAGTGCTGCTGATATATTTCAAGGCCAGGGTTTGCAGCTGATTGTTTTCAGCTTCCTTTAAAATCAAGAATGGATTCTGGGTGAAAAACCCAGAAAGCACCATCTCCCAGAGAACAGACACAGAGATGGAAGATAATCAAGCCTTGCTTCTGATGTGGAGGCCCTGATAGGACAGTTGCAGTCAGAAAAACCAATGGAACAACAATAGCCCTTTGCAGATCTGTCCAGCCTGGTAAATACCCTCAAAGAACATCCTCTCTGGAGCCTGGGCCACCTCCATAGCTTCTGAAATAGATCATGCCAGGTATTCAGCCCTAGCTAAATGCTGACCAGAGACAGCATCATGGAGCACCCTCATAGTACCATCAGGGCTTTGTGGGGAGGTGCTGGTAGGGGAGAATCTATCTTGCTCCATCCTTGTTTTCTTCCAACTCATATTTCATCACCAGTTACTAGTTACGCACAGGTTCGTCCTCCTAAGGGTAAGCTTCTTGCAAAGCTGAAACTATACATCTCTACTTTCGCTTTCCCTTCCCCAGTCCTCAGAGCTCTGCACTAAGCTGTACCCAACTTCAATGTCAACATGAATAATATCATTCAAACATATTTCATTTAGTTAGCATGGGCTAATTTAAAAATTTTAGTGTTTAAAGACTATGTGCGTTATTCTTCAAGGTCTAACATTATCAAGGACTAAAATTCATTCTTTTTTTTTTGCGTTCAAGATGCACTGACAAATACCATCAAAAAGATCCCAGGCACTAAGGTATATGAAGAAAAGGGTTCCATTGGATCTTGTCTACACTACTCAAATAAATAACAGGATTAGTAATCTCGAACAACAGTGAGTGAATTCCAGTAGTCGGAGTGGTGAGTGTTCAATGTGTCAAGGGCATCGTGACATGGAAATACTTGTTCATAAAGTCTATTAGGGGCAAGTTCCTCTTTCAAATGAATGTGTAAATCTTGGGAAAGTCAATGGGGGTGAACAGTAAGTGGTTCTCACTTTTCAAGTCTTTAAGTGTATTGGAGTTCAAAGAGCAAAATATCGCGTATGTGTACTGGGTGGGGCGGCAGAAGTGAGATGGAAGGGAGACAGGAAAGCCCCACGCATTTTCTTTGACTCCATTAAACCTGACATTTATAAGAGAGGGATCATTCATTTTCAAGAGTTTCCCTAATCTTCTTCAGCATTTCTTTAAATGAAATCTTTGGGCAAACTGCCATGGAACAGACATTATTTACTGAAGCTTTTATTTACTGAAGAAGTTCAAGTCCTTTTGGCATCATCAGGATTAAAAGCCGAAAAGCAAGTTTATACGTATCTACCAGGGTAAGCTTAGCAAGTCTGAGGCATCTTTAAGTTCCTAAGCTCTGGTGCTGCCTTAAGTTTCCATTCACAGTGTGATGTGTCTCCTAATTGCCCCTAAACTGAAGTCTTGAATTCAGTTTTTTCATCTTGTCATTTGAATTTATACACATGTACCTTTTATATACCAACATTATTCTTTTCTCTGAACTAATCTGAACCCAAACTTGAAATCAAATTTTAAATAGAACATAACCAAAAATACTACGAAGAAGTCCTACTCACAGGAATTTATTTGGAGGATGTTACGGTCCAACAACTATTTTTTAAAAAACAAAATAAGAAAGTCTGTCATGATGTTATTTCAACTGAGACAAAAAAAAAAAAAAGAGAGAAGAGCTCCATAAACTCAACCTTTAGGTCACACATGGGATGATGCCATGAGAAGGAAATGTGAACCTTCTGCACATGTGAAAAGCAAGTGGGGCCTTAGACTTACTGACAAATCAGAACAAAGTCAACTTGTTCATAGACTCCCCCCCCCAGCAGGGCCCCTGACATAGGACTAGATTTTGCACTGAGGTTTAGAACTGGGTGAGGTTGACATCCACAGTACTCAGAAGTTCACACTTTTAATAGCCAAGGGTAGATTCACCAGCTTTGGACTGGCTATTTTCTAGACTCTCCTTCTGTGTCTCGGACCCTTGTCTAGAGCCGTATCCCACACCCCCACACTCCTTGGATGCCACATACAGGGTAAGAAAGCTAATCAAAGACTCAACTCATAGGCGTCCTGGGCCGACAAGCTCCTAATAGCGATCCTTCCACGTCACCTTGGCAAAAAGAATCACACATGAAAGCATTCAGGCACTACCCAATCACCCCCCACACGTAACACGAAACTATGCAGCACTCAAGAAAGCCCAGGAGATGCCTGCCTGGTGACATCGCAGTTACAGTCCGGCAGCTCAGCCTCTTCGCTGCTGTCCTCGGCCATCCCTCAGGGCACACAGCTCTTCCGCCACCAGCATGAAGCTTCAGGCCTGTAGCACACCAGTGTTCAGCCTTGTGTGGTGGACAAAATTTCCCCCAGGCCTGTGTAAGGAAGTCTGCAAAACGCTCACTCTAGACAAATGTTGTGAGTGTCTGCCGGCTAATATGACACTGAGCCGGGACAAGTGGTCATGTTTCTAAATAAAACCTACATTCATTAACATGTGCCAGGCCTGATCTGGAATGTAGGCCACAAGTGTAAGAAGGGGAAGCTCTGGGTAATCCGCGGGAGGGAGGCGGATCCAGCACTAAAGAAAGAAGAAGGATCTCAGAAGGAAGGGGCAGGGACCGACATCCGCCCATGACCACACACTGGTCCTCTTTTCTAGTGGGCGTTCTACTGAGCTGGAAAAGGATATTGGAATATGGGGGATTTGGCTTTGGTTTGGGGGCGACCCCCAATGTGCGCAGGGGTTATTCCTAGTCTGGGCTCAGGGACCACTCCTACCCGAGGGGCTGTAAATGGAACCCAGGGTGGCCACGGAGCAAGGCCAGGCCCTACTTGCTGTATTACCTCTCTAACATGGAAAAGGATCTTTAAAGAAGATAAAGGGGCCTGCGTGTGAGCAAATGAAACCACATGAAACCTCCTGCAGGAGAACTGGAGTGGCTAAAGTGGAAGCAACTTTCCTCCGCCGTCCACTTTGGAAATGCCAGCTGAGTGGTGTAAGTCGGAATTTCAGGGTTGTTGGAGCGGAGTGGGATGAAGGGTTAGTTGGAGAGAACTTGGGTTGTAAGTTGGCTTTGACTCAGAACACAGTGAATAAAATGAAGCCGTGGCTGGAGAGAGTATGGCAGGAAGGGTGTTTGATTTGCATCAGCTGACCCGGGTTCGATCCCGGCACCCCATACGGTCCACCAGGCACTTCCAGGGTGAGTCCTGAGGGCAGGGCCAGGAGTCTTCCCTGAGCACCTCCAGGTGTGGCCCCCAAACAAAACCCAAACCCCGAACAAATGAATAAAAAAAAAAATCAAGCATTGTTATTCTCCTTTCCCTTCTCTCTAATTGCTGCCCCTTAGAAGATCATTTTAAGATCATAAAATAAAATAAACTTTTTAGTGGAAGTTCCAGTTCCTTTTCATTTCCTTTTGGAGATTTCAAGTTTCCTATACTGCTTATGTGAAATTCATGATTCAAGCTTACAAGGAAAATAAACTCCCAAATTATTAACTGAGGGCAACTTAATGGAACAGAATAAGACTCTGTGCTTGAAATTCTTTTTGAATAAACACATATTGCCCATAAAATATGACATATAAGTAAATAATTAAATTAGGAGCATTTGCTACTTCTATGAAAGCATTGTGTGATGAATTTTAGCTACAATGAAACAAGGCATGGAGTTTGCTGGCTGTGAGCTGATTTTGTTGAAAACAGTAACACATTTTCTTTATAAAAGAAATAAACTTATGCAGCTGTTAGGAAAAATGAAGCTATGAAATTTGCCTATAAATGGATGGACATGGAGAGGATCATGCTGAGTAAAATTAGCCAGAAGGAAAAGGACAGATATAGCATGACCGCATTTATTTGCGGGATATAAAAAAATATAGTATGATACCAATGTCTAAGGCAGGCAAAACATGGATCAGGAGGTCTTGTCAATAGGTGGAATCAACCCCAAGTGTGTGTGAGTCAGAGATTAGGTAAGACAGAGAAAGGAACAGTGTGCTAATAATTGTTGAAAATGATGATACCAGCCTAGAACTGAGCATTGAATATAGGCAAAGGGATGCACATGGTAACCTCTAAATGTATGTATTGCAAGCCACAATGTGTAAGTGAAGGGAGAGAGAGGGAGAGGGAGGAGAGAGAGAGACAGACAGACGGATGGACAGACAGACAGACGGACAGACAGACAGACAGACAGACAGAGAGAAAAGAGTTAAAGAACCTGCCATAGAGGCAGACTGGGGAGGAGGGAGGGAATTGGGGACATTGGTGGTGGGAAATGGGCACTGGTGGAGGGATGGGTGCTGGAACACTGTATGACTTAAAACCAAACATGAACATCTTTGTAATTGTAATCTCATGGTGGTATAATAAAATATTTAAATAAAAAAGAAATAAACCTTTCTAGAAAGCTTTGTTATATAAAACATTTTTTTCTCTTTCAAATTCTACTAGAGACAACCTATTATGAATTATTTTTTCCTTTTTTTTTTTTTGGTGGTGCCAGGGTTTAAACCCTGGGTTTCATACATGGATTACCCTCAGCTCTTCACCACTACCATAAACTGTGAGTTCTTTATAAACTAACCTCTCCTCTAACGTATTAACATAGGGAAATAAACACAGATATGTTAGCTAACAGATATTTGTCACCATTACATAAGAGTAGGCAAATTTTCTTTTTCTTCTATCTTTTTACTCTGGGGAGTTGGGCCACACTCAGCAGTGCTCAGGGGACCGTATATGGTGCCATGGATCTAAATGTTGTTGGCTACACACAACGTAAGCACCTCAACCCCTTTACCATTTCTCTGGCCCTAATTTATTGACTTATTTTTGACTGTGACCAACATTTTAAAAAATCTTGGGATGTTTAATATATTTTTCCTACTACTCATTTAGTTTCATTTCTTTTAATTTTACTTAGTTTCCCTAGTGGTTAGTTCCTACCCCCATGCTCCCATTCTTACTCTCTTGAAATTATTCACACAACCCACGGTTAAGCTTTAAAGACGTGATTATTACAGGAGAAAAAATACAACAATCTCCA
Source organism: Cryptotis parvus (assembly GCA_021461705.1). Lineage (NCBI taxonomy): Eukaryota > Metazoa > Chordata > Mammalia > Eulipotyphla > Soricidae > Cryptotis > Cryptotis parvus. The sequence continues at coordinate 84,893 of JAJIBD010004103.1, forward strand.
TTTCCATCCATGTGGACAAACACTGAAAAGACCACGTATAGAAAAGCTATGGAACATTCTGTAGCCATCTGAGAGAAGCCTGATTGGCACAGAGTGACTTAGAGAACAGCAGGGTCTCTCTCTTGCACTGTCTCACTGGAGGGGGCAGCTGGTTGAGCATTTTAAAAAAGCAGAATCAGAGAGGTTCTGCAGTAGGCTCTAGGTCACACAGCCAGAACAGAGCAGACAGGCAATGAGGATGTGACTCCTTCTCAGTTATTTCTCTTTACTTCATCGATGCCTTCCTGACCCTGCCCAGTCATCCCTTGATTTGACTACCATGAAGACCAAAAGTTAGTGCTAGGAATTAAGTGTCCTTTTTTTTTTTTTTTTAGCTCTCCCACTCTCTTATGTTTCGAACTGAATAACCGTATCACTGTATCACTGTCTTCCCGTTCATCATCGATTTGCTCGAGCGGGCACCAGTAACATCTCCATATGACCTGTCTCATGCAAGTAGAGCCCAAGGGCACCTGCTTGCTCCAGGAACATAAAGAGCCTCAAACCATTCCATCAAGTCATGGGAATGAGGTCTATAATTGTTACTGGTATCTGGCATATCAAATACGACACGGGTAGCTTGCGAGTTGACAGCTGACTTTTAGGCATCTAATATTTCAACACCAATTCAACCAGTGTCAACTTCCCTCCCCAGGCCTTAGCCTAAAGACCAGGAACATCCATGAAGGGGTCCAAGAGGAACTGAACTGCAGCTAGGACATCTCCTTCCCTCCGTACTACCCTGCAACTATCTTCCATTCCCAACTCAAAACCACACAGATGCTATTGCGTCCGCACAAAGTACTTAGTTTATCTCTTACAAGGTTCCAGTGAACAAAGGCCCCGACACCACTGGCCTTTACTGGAGCCGAATCCTCACAACCCCTTAGCTCCCTGTTGCCTGAGAGCTGGTGGCAGCCATGTATTTCCCCGAGCCGAGCAAGTTGCTGAGAGCTGCCTCACTTAGTTCTCTGGAGAACTGTCCTCTCGTGGAAGGAGAGGTGCTAAGAGGAGTGACCTTCCCGCATCACAGAGCATAGGCCTGAAGCAGCTTCTGATCAAGACACTGCAGTCTGAAGGCATGTCTCTGCTCTCGCCCCATCTCAGTGAGGGGCACTTGTCACCCTATACCTCACACTCGGTGTTGGGGAGCGCCACTGGGGTCCCCGACAGTGCCGGAAAGCGAAGTTCCCTTCACCTCCGAATCCGGCGGGAATGGATGAACTCAGGAATCCAATGCAGTTTTAAAAGGGCTTTACTAGAGATGTTTCATCTTTGAGATGCCTTTGCTTCAATTCATGGAGGGTTTTTCCTATATTTTCTCAAGTGTTATGGATTCAATCTGATATTGAGATCTTTAATCCACTTTGATCTGATTTTTTGCATGGGTTAGACACGGTCCAAATTCTTTTTTGTCGCTGCCAGTTTTCCCAACACCACTTATTGAAGAGGCTTTCCTTACTCCATTTTAGACTCGTTGCACCTTTATCAAAGATTAATGATATGTGTTTGGGTTGGGTGTCAGGATACTCAATTCTTTCCATGGTCCAGGTCTGTTTTTTCCAATACATGCTGTTTTAATTACTACTGCCTTGTAGACAGTTTGAAGTTGGTGGTGATGCCTCCCATCTTCTTTTTCCGAGGTTGCTTTAGCTTCCTTGGGGGTTATCGTTCCATACAAATTTCGGATTGTTTGGTCAATTTCTTTGAAGAAGTCATGGGTATCCTCATAGGGACTGCATTGATCTGTATGGCTCTAGGGAGTATTACCATTTTGACATGTTGATTCTCCCCTATGTTTCCATCCTGTGTCCTCTTTTATCTCTTGGGCAGTGTCTTGTAGTTTTCTTTGTACGGTCTACACTTGTAGTTGATTCCTGGTATTTGTTTTCTTCACAATGTTTTTCCTTAATATCCCTTCTCTCTTCAGTTGCCTACTTTTTTTATCTCCACTCTACTATATGCTCTTTGTTTCTATTTTTGGTAGAGTTTAGGGTCTCTATGTAGCTTGACTTCTTCCTGCCTATCTGGATGCCCTTGATTCCTTTTCTTCTCTGATTGCTATCGCAAGTACTTCCAGTACTATATTGAAAAATACAGTGGGCACCTTGTCTTTCTCTGGGAAGGCTTTCAACTTTTCCCCATTGAGAATGATCTCGCTTGGGCTTTTGGTGCTCTAACTTCTTGAGAAAACCCTTCATTCCCATTTTCTGGGGTTTTAATCATGACGGGGCTATGGGACTACAGAAACTAAAAGCTTCTGTACAAAACAGTGACTAAGATACAAAAGCAGTCCACAGAATGGGAAAGAATATTCACCCAATACTCATCTGTAAGGGGTTAATATCCAGATATCAGGCACTGGTAGAACTTTACAAGAGAAAAAAACAACCCCACAAAAATGGGGAGAATGAAAAACCAACCAAATAGAAAAGCTTTTAAACAATGGAATACTATGCAGCTGTTAGGAAAAATGAGTATAAAATTTGCCTACAAATGGATGGAATGGGAAGATTATGTTAGGAAATTAGCCAAGAAGAACAGTTACAGAATGACGCATTTATCTGCATAACAAAAATATAGGTACATATTATGATACCAATATCCAAGGTCAAGTGAAACATACATCAGGAGGTCCTGTCAAAGGTGGAAATTATCACAAACGTGTGGGATCAGAGGCTAGGTAAGACAGAAAATGGAACAGTGTGCTAACAATTGTGAGGGTACTAATGCCTACCTAGAACTGAGCATTAAATAGAGGCAAAAGGATACACATGACAACCCTTTAATGTATGTTCTGTAATCCATAGTCTGGAGAGGAAGGAAAAAGAAAGATAGAGAAATGGAAAGAAATAAAGAACCTCCATGGAGGAGGGCTGGGGGGGGGGACCGGGGACGTTGGTGGTGGGAGATGGACACTGGTGGCGGGATGGGTGCTGCTACACTGTATGACCAAAACTCAAATATGAACTTTTTAATTGTATATCTTTGTAATTGTAAAAATAAAAAATTAAAAAAATGAAAAAAATAAAAGGGCTTTACTATCACAGGTTCCAATATACAATCCAAGAGCAGGGAAAACCTCCGGACTCTGGGTTCCCAGCTAGGCCCCAGCCAGGTGTAGGCCAAGATTGCTGCCACCACGTGTTGAGGCCCAACAGAGAATGGGAGAGAGGAAGGAGAAGCAAAACACCAAGGGAAGTCGAAATGGCAAAAGGGGAAAAAAAAAGAGAGCTTCTTTCTTCTTGCAGTTTATTTTATAGCTAGAAATCCGCCCAAACTCCCCGTCCAGCCCATCTAGAGATGAAAACAGGAAAATAGCTCTATAGAAATGTAGCAACTTCAGGAGACTATCTGGCTGTTTACAAGGACCCAGAGCTAATTAAAAGCCTCCTAGCAGAGCTGGGAGAAGCTATAAGCTAAATATAACTTCCCCTGGCAGGAAGGATCAAATGCCCTCAGGTAATTTCTCCCAGCACCTCACCTAATGTCTTGAGCCAAAATCTGCCTGGAATTGCCTTTATAGGGCAGAGAAGGGGGTTTCAGAGATGGCATGTCCCTGTACCAAAGACTAATACTAATGCCAGTTAAATATTTTTCCAAGACTTCACAAGAGTCTCGTCTACTTCACAGTAGTTTTGTATTTTAGTTGCCTTTGAGTTATCAGGGAGCCATGCTTGCTTGCTTGCTTGGAGGCAAACAGCATTTCTCTCTGGTCTAATTACTTAGAGATCCAACGTGGCCAGGCAAATAGGCTGGTAAGATCTAGCTAGTCCCACGATTGTGGTAGCATGAGAGAATATTTATACCAGCCAGTACAGAATACATGGTCCGATAAGACTGCCACATTCAGACTACCCCCTATCTATGAAGTGACCTGCAGGAGGCAATCCAGGGCAGATGCAGAGGCCTAGGCTTTTAGGTGTCCTGCAACAACTGGGGACTTCCCAAGCACCAGCATCCCCATGTGGAGCCCTGACAAAGTCCTTTCAGGACCATGTTGATGACACAGAGCCCAGCCTACATGGAATCAGACCCAGTGTCTGAGGTACCAGATCTAGCTCTAAATTGCTTCTTGGCCAGGAGTGGCCCCATCTCTGGGATCTGGCTTCCAGTGGCCCAGTAACTGTAGGGGTGATAACTATGTGTCTGAAGACATGTAGAAGACAAGACCCTTTCTTATTGCTTTTGCTTGCAGGAGTCGGGCACGCAAGTTCTATGCCGAGGATTACTGCTCATTTCCAATCTGAACTCCACCGAGGGAAACAAGCATAGCTAGTCTGGGCCCTGGCCATGGTTCTATACAACTGGAATGTTCCCCATGGTAAAGGGGGAATCACTCCACTCTCTTATTTTGAGTTCTGCTATTATCATGCCGCTGAAGTTAAATATGTTTCAGGGGAGAGAAGACAAGTCAAGCCACTTGGGTTCTGTACGGCCAGTGGAGGGAAAGGCTATGAAGGAGAGAAACTTCCTTTGGATGGAGTTAGAGGGAATGAAGGCCGTAGGGAAAAATGAGGTGCTGGCCAGTGGGGTGTTGAGGAAGCCTGGTGGGGGAGAAGAGGGTGGGCCCTGCAAAGAGAGGCTGTGTGTGCATGGCCCTGTCCATGCTCTGGGGCAGGAGGCGTTTTCCTTCCCATCTCCTATAGCCACGAGGACAAGTTGCATCCACCACTGGTTTGGGTCCATAAATATTCCTGGACCCCTGCCCTGCTTTGTTGTATTTCCTTTGGCTGCTTTCACTAAATTCAGGGTGTCAAGAGAGATTAGTGTATCCAGAAAGCTGGAAATATTCACTGCCTGGCTCTGGATACTCTGTTTGTTGACCTCTACCCCAGAACAATACCCCCTGAACTCCAGCCTTCTGGAGAGGTGAAATTATTAGGCATGTAATTTTATTTGGCCTAGCAGTTATTATTTATTTATTTTTTAAAAGAACCAAGCAGCTTAAGATGCTTTTGCTTTGAGGGTAGGGACTGAGGTTTGATAGGATAAAAGGGAATGTATCAAGGACTCTGGTGAATCCTTTTCCAAAAACTGTCACTGTAACAGAGCCAGCAACTTGATGTTGATGGTCCTGCCTACTGGGATGGGCTATGTCAGCTAAAATGTCATGAACACTAGTTTTGTTTGTTTGGGTGCTATACCCAGTGATGCACAAGGCTTACTCCTGGCTCCATGCTTAGAAGTCACTCCTGGCTCAGGAAACCACAGATGGTACCAGAGATTGAACCCAAGTTAGCTGTGTGCAAGACAAGTGCCCTACCCACTGTACTATCTCTCCAGCTCTGTCTACGTTAAGTATTAATGCCAAAGGTCAGCCTCCCTGTTAGTCCGGATTGCTGTGTGGGTCCTTGGAAATGGATTACTAGAAGTCCAGCAATTTTAGGTAGTTTTATATTTTCTTTTTTTTTCCTATAATATTTTTTAAAATTTTTTATTATACCACCGTGAAACATACAATTACAGAGGTGTTCATAATTGGTTCTTGGTAATACAGTATACCAGCACCCATCCCTCCACCAGTGCCCCATTTCCACCACCAATGTACCCCACCCACTCCCGCCCACCCCCATGCTGCCTTAATAGCAGACAGCCCGCTTTCCACTCTTTCTCTCTCTCTGTCTGTGCATCTCTCTCCCTCTTATTTTACACATTGTGGCTAGCCCTGCAGATATTTAGAGTTTATCACTTAAGTCTCTTTGTGTATATTCAATGGTGAGTTTTAATCTGCCATTACCATTTCCCACATTTAGTAAAACACTGGTATCTATTTATGTCGTATTAATGAATGCATTCATTCTATATCTGTCCTTTTCCTTCTGACTAATTTCACTCAGCATGATAGTCTCCATGTCCCTCCATTTGCAGGTAAATTTCATAATGTCATCTTTTCTGACAGCTGCATAGTATTCCATAGTGTAGATGAACCACAGTTTCTTTAGCCAGTCCTCTGTTCTCGGGCATTTAGGTTGTTTCCAGATTCTAGAGTTTTATATTTTCACAGGGAGGGTTCATCAGGGACTCTTAGGTTAACTCTTACAGACAGTTAAGAGCTCAGAAATATATTTAGCTGTTGAGCCAGGAGTGAGCAATAGAGATAAAAATGTTCTCAGTCTACAGTGCTCGTAATGGAGCCATTATCCTCATGTGGTGAAAGAGTCCAGGAAATGTGGCTAAAGCAACAAATTATTAATGAAATGAAACTATAATTTAACACAGGATTCAATAGCCACAGGTAACTTGTGACTACAACACTGGGCAAAACAGGCCTAAAAAGTACAGGCATTAATTGAATTCTATCTAATGGATCCAAAAAGTAATGAATTTTATTGTCCTTAAAAACTGTCAAAGGGCTGGACACATGTCTGGCAGAGTGTTTGAAGACCTGGGTTTGATATCTAGCATTGCTGTGGATCCCTGAATACCAACAGTAATAATTCCTGAGCACGACAGGTGTAACCAAACCACCTCCTTGCCACCAAAAAAGAAAAAAAGAAACAGAAATGGATAACATAGCTATAGAAACATCCCACAGGAATTATCTCTGTGTACAATGAAATTTTCGAAAAGCAGAACACCACTTCATGAGAACAGTGCCAAATATGTGTGTGTATTTGGAGTTAGAGTTCATTGTGTCAAGAATATAGATGTGTCTTTGAAAAAGTAAACAGCACCTAGAAAACTAATACATTTTTTTGGTAGGGAGAGAAGTTATAAATAGCCAGGACTTTGAAAAGAAAGCATCTAACTCATCTGCTGTCCTGTTGAGTAACAGCTGGGCATACACTAAACATCTTTCTCAGGGTAAAATTATATCAACTCAAATTTAAAGTATCTTTGACAACAGCACAGCTCTGTATTCCGTACCACCAAACCACGGAACATTAAGAAGAAAAGCTAGCTGAATTGGATTGCATGTGTGTACAAACCAATTCATGAGTCATACTCTGGTTGAAAAAAAAAATCCAGGAATGTTTATCAAGTGGGTGGCTTCCCTCAGAAGAATATTTATAGCACAGGAAATTTCTGTTTCTCTTTCTGGAATAAGATTTGTTATCAGTGGCTGAGAAGTAAGGCTCAACCTAGCAGAGGGATTCTAAAACCTACCCATGCCTCAACATTTGGAAGTGCTTGAACTCTGGTCTCATTACAGGGCCTTTCTCAGAGCTCTTGGTTTGTTTGACTTGACTCTTCTGCACATCTGTAACAGCAAAATCTCCTTGAGGGAAGAGTCTTTGTATCTACAAAGTTTCTGTTGTTTTCACACTCTCATTGCTTTGCAAAAAGAACTGTGAAGTTGGATTGCGGAAATAGCCAACTTTCTCTTTGGTGTCTTTCTAGCACTGGGACAAGGCCAGACTCAGACGCTGGTGGAAAGAGTGGTCCAGGTTTCTAAGGCATGGGTCATGGAGTCAGCGTGCAGGCGCTGCCACTCATGATGTGGGAAATATGGGCAAGTCTCAGTCTCAGTCTACGCATCTGGAAAATGGGTATAAAATGCTCCCCTCAATAAGTGTGTGGATGAGAGTATGAAACCCATAGTCCAGCAGCTGGCATCAAAGGTAAGTTTTCTACTCTTAAATATACAGTATCAGTGTTAAACAATTTGGAAACTGACGTTCCTGATTTTTTCATTTCATTCTCACTAAAACCTTAACTTTCTCTTAAATTTTATCCTCTTTAAGAACCCTTCAGTAGAAAAAATAAACCAAATTAAAGAACATATTGTGGAATAGTTAAAAATGGCTTTGAATCAGAGGAATCTGCAATATTCTAACTTTTCTAAATCCCATAAAGAAGAACATCCTTTCAAATATCCAAGGTTTCACTCACCCAAATATTTATTAAGCTCCAACTGCTTCTAGCCACTGAGCTTGGTGCTCGTAATAAACAGTGACTAGAATGAATGAATAAACCTGTGCTCAGAGAGCATATGTTCCCACAGGGACCAACGACAGAGCACCCACCTTCTCTTCTACAAAACAGAGTGCATCATAGAATCATATCAGACTTTTGTGGGCCAGTAAGGATTCTGATAGGATTTTTTTCTCTTTGACTTTTATCCCTTTTTCTTTCCTATTCTGCAACAGAAATGGAGCACAAGTATTCTCTGATGCAAGGAAGATACTAAAGTCTATGATCACAATAATGCCACATATTGTTTATAGGACCCCCAAGCTGAAGTGCTGGGGAGCCCAGGCCACTCCCTGTAACACTGTAACACTGCACAGTGTGACAGTGCAGGTCTGGTGTTTGGTGTTGGCTCTGATGGCGCTATGTCCGGTGGTGGTTAGAGTCACAGAATACTGGAGAGTAAACTCCGGACATTGCTCTAGGCATGTGCTTTGCCACTTGAGTTATCTCCTTGACCTATCAGCAAATGACCATCCATCCATCACCCATTCACCATGTACCCATCCATCTATCGTCCATATATTCATATATCCATCCACCCACCCATCCATGCATCCACCCACCCATCCATCTATCCATGTACACATCTATCCATTCATCCATCCACTCATCCATCCAATCTATCCATGTACACATCTATCCATCCATCCATCCATTCACTCATCCATGTATCCAACCATCTATCTATCCATTCAACACCCAGCTGTATAGCTATCTATCCATCCATCCGTTTATCCACTATTTATCTACCTCTTGTCCATGATTACATCTCTCCACCTATCATCTATTCATTTATTCATTAAGTTATTCAGTTTTTCTTTAGCCCATGCCCAGCAGTGTGAAGCTAGCTCCTGACACAATGGCCAGGCTACTCCTGGCAGAGCCTGGAGGACCCTGCCATATCTGGGGCCAAACCAGGGGAATCCCGCATGTAAAATATTCACTTCAGCCCTTGGGGTCATTTCCCCAGCCTCCACAGACGATTTCTTATGACTAAGCAGAGTCACAATAACTAGCCTTATTTCTATCCCTTGACTACTGGAAATCTACTAGGAATATGGTCATCTTTTGTTCTCTTGCTTCTGCACACAAGAGTACCTCCCAGAAATAGTGGACAGCTATTTCCTGGGTGACAGTGTTACCCAGGAAAGCCTTTATGCCAAGAATTTCCTCTTGGGAATGCAGTTTGTTTGGCTAGGAAGTTCTCACTTACAGCTCAATAGCAACGTGGTAGGAACCTTGACGTAAGAGCACAGAAGGCCAGTGCAACTGATCTTTATGGGGCAAGCCTGACCTAAATGGTGGCTGATGGTGATATGGAGGGGGAGGGCTTCAGCTGAAGTGCACAGGACAGTGGATGCTCTGCTCTGCCAAGGGGCCCTGTGGCCCAGGACCCTCTGTACCTGGCCGCCATGAGGTCCAGGAGATGCTGCCAGCGGTCGTTGACCTTTCCCAGCTTGTATTCAATCTCAGAAGCCTTGCTCTCATGGCTAGCTTTAGCCAGTCGCTCTCCCATTTGCTGGAGCTGGATTTTGTTCTCCTGGGCCACAGCAATTTCCTCTTGATAATCCTGCACAATAAACAGCAATCACAGAGGTCAGAAAGCTTCTCCTTCATGCATTCAGACGGGAGTAGAAACCAGATCATTACAGTAGTTAACTGCTTGGATGCAGTTCAGGCATGGAAATAATTCTATGAATATTAGGGTCATGTACACACCAATTAGTCGGACCTATTACTGTCAGGATGTATATAGGATCCAGAACAATAATTTTTCCTATTGGGTCTCAGGCAAGAGGTCCTGGTGGGAGGGGCATAATGTGGTGCCGGGGATGAAAGATGGGACACCCACAGGCAAAGCGTGCTCTCCAGCTCTAAAGTCATCCACTAGGTTCCTGGACTAAATTTTTTAATTGATGAATTCAAGGCAACTGGGGATGGGGAAGGGAGACAGTATTGTGGTTAGGGTGCATGCACCTAAATCAGGTTCAATCCCTACCCCCTTGTTTTCTGAATCTGGAAATACGCCTAGAGATCTCCAAGTGCCACTGGGGTGGCCTGGGTCATCTCCAGAACCTCAGGGCCCACATCCTTGGGCCCAGCATTGAACAACTGGTCCTCTGTGCCAAGAATTGCTGTGGGGCAATAACCTGCTCAAGGTCTTTGGTTCCATTCAAGCCTTGGGACCATCTCCCCAGCACATCTGGGTGTAGCGCCCCCTGCCAGCAGCATGGGAAATAGCTTCAGGGCCAAGAGCACTGTGGGAAGGACCCTCCCCTCAAGGAACTATTTAAAACCAAAACAGAAAGTACTATACAATAAAAGATTCCTACTGTGTTGGCAGCTACAACTGCCAATAGTGACGCTTATCAAGAGATAGTCTATTTCAGCACAAATGGAAAATATTGCCTAGGCTTTGTGTATCAATACAGGACTTTATATGCCAGTTTATTTCATATTGAAAAGGGAAAATGTTTGAAGTAGAGGGCTCCTTGCACAGGAAAGCGATTAAGGGTTAGACCAACTACCGTTCTGGAGAAAAGCAGGCGTTAGTGCCAGGCAGAGTAAAAACACTGGTAGCCAGCATCTGTACCTTCTTCAGCTTCTCTATCATGTCCTCAATGAGAATGTCTCCATTCTGGGAGACTTTGCTTTCCATCTGAGTCAGCCATTCGCAGAGCTCCTTGTTCTTTTCACTGAACACTGCCCATTCATTCAGTCTCTCGCTAACTTGTTGTCGCCTTAAGGAGAGCTGAAAAGGTTAAAATGGAAGAATTGAGGAAAACAACCGGCCATGATACATATTTTAGGCACCACGTTTGACGAGACTGCTGACGAAAGTGCTTCATGCTTACTTAGTTATAATTCCCCATCCTCCCTCCCTCGTGTCCCCCCAGAGCCCACCGCATTACACCCCGACCCTCACCACAGGAAACTCAGTACTGGACACCAGTTCACAGCACTGTTGCCTTTCACTATTTGTTATTTCTTGACTTCACACACAAGGAGAGTCATTCTGTGTCTGTCTCTGTGACTAATGTCACTCGGCCTGATACTCTACAAATCCATCACTAAGCCAGTAAATCACAGAATTTCATCTTTTTTTTTTAGACAAGTTTTTTCCTTTATGAACAAAGACCACATTTTTTTTTTTTTTGCTTTTTTTGGGTCACACCGGTGACGTCAGGGGTTACTCCTGGCTCTGCACTCAGGAATTACTCCTGGCGGTGCTTGGGGGACCATATGGGATGCCAGGGATTGAACCCGAGCTGGCACGGGCTGGCCGCGAGCAAGGCAAACGCCCTCTATCCACTGGGCTATCGCTCCGGCCCCAGACCACCGTTTCTTTATCCAGTCAGGGTCTCTTAAACATTTCCTTCGGGACCACTTTTTTTGCCTGAGAAAGGCAACACGGACAGGCACTGCCAGGAAGACCTCAGATTCATGATTTGAGGTACTTTTTGGTTATTGCATGTTCAGAGACCTTTCCTTGTTGCCAATTTTTGCACGACCACTACATTCACTTACATGACGTCTATATGGGTTCACAATTCATAGATTAAGAAGCAAGAGACCAGAGCGAACAACAGTTGTGCATCTCCTTAAGTCATTACTCCCGGAGGTGCAAGGTCCAGAAATAGTCTCCAACAAAGTGTCATAGGAGGACTTTACATAAGATGCAAGAGGGATGTCACCCCTATACTTCCCTCCGATGGGTCCACCTAGCTAGACAACAGCTTAACAAAGTCTCTGAACAATAGAAATATGTCAAGCACATTTTACTGCTTCACAGCAATAAACCCTGTAAAGAACCTGCAGCTGGAAACAAATCTAAATGCCAGCCTACAGATGAGCTCCTAGTGAAGACTGGGTATTGATACATATACATAAGAAAATTGCTCAGGCCTAAAAAAAAGAAAGGTAACACCGTGACATCTACAACTATAATACAAATGGACCTATTGTGCTATAATGCTTAGTAAACTAGACTGATTACACTCACATGTCATTCACAAAGAAACAGAAACAAAGAAACAGGAGGAAAACAAACCTTTAGATGAGAAGACCAAATTATTGGTAAGCAGAGGGGAAGGAGGAAGGGAGAGAGGATACCTCAGGTCAAATTGTTCATTGAAGGATGGGACCTGATTTTCAGTGGGGAGCTTAATGTAGTCTCTGCAGATCCTGGCTTAGAATGCTGAAAGGTGCGGACATACTGTAATGCAAAGCTACCTCAATAATGTTTTTTTTAAAAATAAAGGTTCTGAACAATCCAGCTTCACATTATAATGCGTTCAATGCAGAAACGTTAAAGAATCAAAGAATATACTTTTGCTGAAAAAGAAATAGGAAATAAAGGAAGGAAGGAAGGAAGGAAGGAAGGAAGGAAGGAAGGAAGGAGGGGAGGGAGGGAGGGAGGGAGGGAGGAAGGGAGGGAGGGGAGAAAGAAGGAAGGAAGGAAGGAAGGAAGGAAGGGAGGGAGGGAAGAAGGGAGGGAGGGAGGGAGAAGGAAGGAAGGAAGGAAGGAAGGAAGGAAGGAAGGAAGGAAGGAAGGAAGGAAGGAAGGGTTGAAAATACGGGAGAAAAAGAAAGTAAAGAGGGAAGGAAGGAGAAGGAGAGTGAATTGAGGCTAAGTTTTTTTTTGGGGATGGAACAAATGAACAATATGGAAAGAGATCTGAGTGGAACGATTCAATCCTGGGGCTGACAACTTCATTCTGTGAGAAAATTCTTACATTTCCCTGCCTGGTTTGTTACTATTTTTTACTATGAGTGGGCATCATAGCTTCATGAGTTGTTGCAGTACACTGCTGCCCAGAGCCTCTGCATCTTGCCTGGAGTTGCCTCCTGCAGACTACTTTGTAGATGGGGCAGGACAGTTTGAATGTGGCAGTTTATCTTACCATGTATTCTATGCTGCCTGGTATAAATATTTTCTCTTATGCTGCCACAATCATTGTGAGACTAGCTAGATCTTACTGGTATATTCACATGGCCACATTGGATCTCTAAGTAATTAGACCAGAGAGAAATGCTGTTTGCCTGCAAGCAAGCAAGCATGGCTCTCTAATAATTCTAAAGGCAGAACAACTATGAAGTAAAGATGAGACTCTTGTGAAGGCTTGGAGAAATTTATACCTAGCTGTAAGATATTCACTGGTAAAGATAAATGCCCCTCCTCCACACTACTCTGCAGGGGCTTCTAAGGCAGATCTTGGCTGGCCAGCATTAACATCTCAAAGGAGCTTTGCGGCTGCATGGTTCATCAATAAATGCTCGAGATTATTTGTGACTACAAGAGTATCCCACCCGTACGGCAGAGCCTGGCAAGCTACCCGTGTTGTATTTGATATGCCAAATACCAGTAACAATTATAGATCTCATTCCCATGACTTGATGGAATGGTTTGAGGCTCTGTATGTTCCTGGAGCGAGCAGATGCCCTTGGGCTACACTAGCATGTGACAGGACATATGGAGATGTTACTGGTGCCCGCTCGAGCAATTCTATGATCAACAGGAAGACAAGTGATAGATCTCCCTATATATTTAAAAACATGAATCTAATTTTCTTATCTCTAGGTCCTAGAATTATACATAGTCATAGAATTATACATTTAATTATATATTTTTCTGACTTCAGAATATTATGTTTTTTTCATTATAGTGCTGTTGAGATATAAAGATGTTTCTATTGAGACTGAATATTACACAAATATAATGTGATTGGAATGGCAGAAAGATGACCTCCCTCCTTTTTCAAAGTATCCTACTAAGTTATGGGGTATAATATGGTATGTTCCGCCATTCCTTTTATGCATTAAATATCTCCTTCTCAATTATTTTTCTAGTGCACACGAAATTATCATGGAAGCTGTCAAACACACAGAAACATTAGAAAGACTGTAGGGTAAGCATTCATGATATACTCCAGACTCAAGCACTGTTATCATTTCGCTTTAACACACATTCCTTTGACACCAATTCACTTTACTTTTTCATGCATTATAAACCAATTTCCTTCCAAAAATGAAAAAGAAATGACTGCTAGCTACTCTCCATATCCTAGCTAACAATTCTGCTAAGTGTTGGCTCTGTTCATAATTAGGTAAATAATATCTGGGGTCTCACACAATCCAACGTCTATGATTCTTCATCTAAGAAAATAAGATGGGGATTAGAATGCTACCTCATTTGTAGTCTCTGCTTTACAGCAAAAGCTGCCTAGAGTGTAAGTTCCATTCCCTGCCATAGCTTTTGAAATGCCACCATCAGAAACTCATTCTTCTGAGTTAATTCTGATATTTTAAAGTAAAAACATGTCTAGGTGACACTCAGTAAATATGTGATGTATTTGCCCATTCGTGTAAGTTTGCCATAGCATTTTCTTTGAGGTCCCCCAAATACAGATGGCAATGAATTTATGGGTGTGGATACTAAATGGAACAGAAAAAGGGGAAGATTAAAAAGCTTTGGAGACCAATTTCGCTTCCATTAAAGCTACAACAAAGTGCTGAAGGTCTGATCACCCCTTTAACTACCCCGCTTCTCCTTTGAACTCTGACACCAAAGTCTACTCTGCTTTTCTGTTGAGACACTAGGGTTTTGAACTATCTGCAAGATGGAACTTTTTTTTTCCTGCTCACAGAGCATCAGAGCAGGAGTGTGGCTAGCAGGTAAACATCCTAAGAGAAATCAAAAGGAGAGAGACACATACCGGAAGCTCTCACTCACTCACAGGTGGTCCAGCAAGCAAGGAAGCAAGGGAAGGAAACCAATGACAACAAACCCTGAGTCTCCCAGAGCTGTTACCAAAGGGAGTGAATGTGGTGTGGCAAAGTATCCCTAGGACATATAAAGCATTTGTAATCTGTGACCTCAATAAAATTAGGTGTGTTTTAAAAGTCTGAATGCCATAAGTGATGATGGTAACACATGTAGGCTAAACTTGGGTTTTAGGCTTTTTTTTTTGGCTACACCTGGCCGTGCTCAGGGCTTTCTTCTGATTCTATCTTCAGGGATCACTCCGAGGAGGGCTCTGGGGACCATATATGGTGCTGGCAATCAAACTGGAGTCTGCAGTGTGAAATACAAGTTCCTTAATGCTTGTACGATCTTCCTGGCTCTCTAGTTTCTTCTAAGTCTGCAGTGTGAAATACATGTTCCTTAATGCTTGCGATCGTCCTGGCTCTCAAGTTTTTTCTAAGTCTGCAGTGTGAAATACATGTTCCTTAATGCTTGTACGATCTTCCTGGCTCTCAAGTTTTTTCCAAGACTGCAGTGTGAAATACATGTTCCTTAATGCTTGTACAATCTTTCTGGCTTTAAAGTTTTTGCTCAGTTTCATCTGATGTCCAAGCAGAAATGACATTTCGTAACCGGAAGTGCCAGAGCAATTCCCCACCCCCCAAGGGCAGCTCAGGAAGACTAGCTGGCTGGCTACTGCTCCTTTGGTGCCGCTGGTCATGAGCATGAATGAATTCTGGGCCTTTTCTCAACCACATCTGCAAGAAAGATGAGCACACGGTAGAAAAATCTGTCTATCTGAAAGGTTTGTACCATTCCAAATCCGGAAATGAGGAAAGATGAAGGTTCGATAAATTTGAGGCATGTGCTTGCGGACTGCAGGAGACAGTTGTCAAGGAGAGCTTGACACAGGTCATAGCGTAACAGTAGCATCAAGTAGTCAAACAATAATACAGCCAAGGGGCCAAAGTCATCTCTGTCACTCAGCAATTTGACCAGCTCCTCTCCCCTACGCCTTACAGTCTCCAGGGATGAATTAATCTTTCATTTGTTCCAAAATGCACCTAAAAGTTACTGTTTGGAGCAAGTGCATCCTATGTGCAAGCACAGCCCATTTCCAAATACACAGTATATTGATAATAGAATTCAAGATGAAAGCACCAGTACAAGCTAACGACTTAATTAAGGCTGGCCATTAGTATAGGACAGCATTGCCTCCACCATCACCAGATTCCTCTAACGTTACTACTAGCACAACAACTAGACAGCTACTGCTACCACTTTACTTACTGTTAATTACTTCTGGCACCAGTTATGTATGTTTTTTCTCCTTGACTCATGCACTCCATATCCCCATCAGACTGAATCTATATCTGATGTGTTTTGCACACCCTGGAAATACTGCTTTCGTTTGTTCACTGAGACATAAACCGAAAGAAGAAACAGGCAGCCGTCCTCACTACTTGCAAATTGGAGCCAGGAGTTTAAAAACAAATGTGTATTTTTCATCAGGGACATTTTTCTTTTGATTTCGAAAGCCACTGTTTAGGTTGCATGATAAGAGAACACTATTTCTTTCTTCCTTTGGGTTCAGGTGAAACCCTTGAATTATTTATCAGTTCAGCCCATATTGACGTTTTCTCCAGGGGTAGAAACAAACTGCTTGGAAACTATTGACAAGTATTGGCTAAAACCTCCCAAGTGTGAGCTGCCTGAAACAGAAAATACATCTTTTTCTACTTCAAATATTTTGATCATGATAACTTGAATAGCACCCAGTGATTACAAAGATGATATATTTGTATCTTATCTACAATTACACACAGATCTACAAACTCAAACAGGAATAAAAGCAAACACCTGCTAAGACTGTACACAGGCAGAGAACTTAACGAGTCTCTCGAGAACTCTGCTGGAGACAGAATCCTCAGAGAAACGAGTACTGCCATGCAGGTTCCACTTACACTGGGGGCATCTTCTGGCTTCTCCGAACATCCAATTACTCAAAACTCCTCACCAGCTGCCTCAGTGGTACAAGAACCGACCCCTGATTCTCTCTCGGAGCAGCAAGGTCATGCTTAACTAGAATTGCTAACTTTTCAAATGAGATGCAGACACAAGTGATTTCCTCTTGTGGTTTCATACTTGGTAGAAATTCTCCGGAAACACCAACTCAAGAACAAGTAACTAATCTCTAATACAGTCATAAAACAGCTGCCTTGCAGTTCTATCCAGATACTTGTGTTAAACTATGAGACTAAATACATTTTATTCATATTGAAACGCTGTGAGAAGTATACCCTTAAGTTTTGGCTGTAAAGCCTAGTAGAGAGGGATCTAAAATGCTAGATTTTAGATCTGTTCTTTTACTTAAAAAAAGGTCTTTTCAAGGTGCAAGGAATTCATTGCTTCACATATCATGTGATCAGAAATTTTCAGATGCTACTTGCAAACAACTGTTTCCTAGCTACATCTAAGTCTGCTAAGCAAGCCTGCATATCAACATCCCCCTTCTTTCTTTTATTTGAGGATTATAGAGATACAATTTACCCACAACAGCCTGTAAATGTAAAGACTATATGGTGATGAACAGATACATATATGGCTAAGTATCTAACTGCCACAAAATTAGATACAAAACCTTCACTTCACACAGTTACCGAGTTCTGTGTGTGCAGGTAGTGGGACCTGCCCCTCGAGATGTTGCAGGTGTGGCTGTGGTGCCTGGCTGCGTTGGCATGTGGCAGACTGGAGACAGGCTATTCCACACCCAGGGCTCTGCCCCGTGAGCTCTGGATGGTTGATGGTCTGACATAGCAAAAGACTGGGACCTCTGTGGTGAACCCAGAGCCACGACAGAGCCTGGCAAGCTACCTGTGGTGTATTCAATATGCCAAAAACAGTAACAATGGTGGACCTCATTCTCAACAAATGGAGATGTTACTGGTGCCCGCTCGAGCAAATGAATGAACAACGGGAAGACAACTGACAAGTGACAAAGACAGGTTGTGGGACTGTTTGAGTTCCAGACGCTCAGAAATTCGAACTACAGACCAGCATCTTGTTGGCTACAGGATCCCTGGGCACATTTGATCAGCAGCAGACCACGTCTTGTTACTAGAAGTATGTTATTTTTTTAAATGTATTTTGAGTCAGAAATAGCTATCCTCAGGGATTATTCTGACTCTGTGCCCAAGAATCACTGCTGAAAGGCCCAAGGGCACCATACATAATGAACCAGGGTCTACTGCATGCAAGGCAAGTGCCTTAACCCCTATACTATCTCTCTGGTCCTGCAAATGTATAATCTTGTGCCTCTTTGTACCTGAAAGCTTGGACTTTCTTTTTCTCAGAATTTTTACACAGATACCAGACTTCCCAAGCAAAGATTATTGCCTAATCAGACTGCTTAACTTTTAGAATGTTCAGAAACTGACATTAGTTTACAATATAAAGAGACAAAACAAATGTCCCAAACTTTAACAATTCACAGTGCTTAGTACTACTAGCTGCTCCATGCACTGCAAGTATAAGGAAAGCCCTAAGTATTAACAGGGTCTCTCAATACTTACTTAGCTGCTCTAGGCACAGAAATACAAAGAAATGGTCTTCAACCTAAAGGGCCTCACAGCTTTGAAATCTAATCACAAATAAAAAGAGAAGCAGAAAAAAGGGGCCTGCTACAGTCACGTGAGCTGACCAACCAATAGAGAAGTGGTAGTTCAGAGGAACTGAAAAATTAGGGGGATCTGAGAATCTTGAAAACTGTCTTAAATTTTAGGGACTGAGGCATTTTGAAAGAAGATGGGTTAGAAAATCAGAGGGCAAGGAATATTTCAGCCAGGCAGGAGGAATGACCTAAGTAAAGTCTTGAGTAGGGCAGTTCATGGCAGGTTTGGAAGGAGAGGTGGAAACCAAGAACCAAAGTACTATATATCTGAAGGCATGACAGTCTCTTCCTTCTTCCTTCCCTCCTTCCCTCCTTCCTTCCTTCCTTCGCTGTGGTTCTTCGGGATTGAATTTAGTCTTAACTCAGCTGAAAAGCGGATGGCACCAGCTCATGAAATTCATAATCAATTACTGTGACTGAGTCACTGCATCACTGGCAAACAGGAGGCAGGTATGAAAATCAAGGTACAGGAAGGTGGCAAAAGGGGAAGACTCCAGACTTCTTGGATTCTCTCCCATCCTCAGTCATTGATGTGGCCCTATTAAGATCTTTCCGTCAATGTTATTCCTCTATGCTCTGATGGCTTCCCAAAGTGCCCCTAATCCCACTCTGCTCCGTCTTTCTCTTTCATTTCCAAATCAAAGTCCAAACTCCCAATTCATGTCTTTGAAGGTACTATTCACAGTAAATGAAGAAAGTCAGACTAACAA
This sequence comes from Cryptotis parvus, assembly GCA_021461705.1. Classification (NCBI taxonomy): domain Eukaryota; kingdom Metazoa; phylum Chordata; class Mammalia; order Eulipotyphla; family Soricidae; genus Cryptotis; species Cryptotis parvus. The sequence continues at coordinate 103,974 of JAJIBD010004103.1, forward strand.
TACCACACAACTACAAATTACCAGGAAATCACTCTGGCCAATCAACAGCAGTGACAAATGGCTCATGTGCAAAACCAGTTCCACCGTTATCAGTTAAAACTGCACATAAAATTATGACTATTTCCTATGTTTAGAACATTCCAGGATCCACCTTGTACCACAAAACTGTTTCCCCTTAAAAACAGCATGCCTATTAGTAAACGGCTGGGCAAGAGAATCCGGTCTGGGAGCACCTACAATATAACAGTAGTCACGGCTTTCTTCATCTGCAATAGCTCCGTGATATGCTGCTGCTCTCTGAACATACAGGCAATGGGACGAGTGCTATTTCAGTTGCCTGGCAGTGCCAGGCCTCTGTGATCAGAAGCTGAGGCTGCATTTGGTCATACCTGATGGCACAGCTCTTCCCACTGTCTCTGAAGGAGCTCCAGGCGCTCCCGAGGATGGCGATGTCCTCAGCACTGATGTAGGCACAGAGGGTGTCCTTCAGCAGTGTCAGCTGGGCCAAGTCATCCGTCCAGCTCCCAACTGCATTTTCCAATTCCTGATTGAAAAGATAAACAAAGCCCTGAAGATCCAGAGATACCTACCGCCAACCATTTCAGAAATGGATCTGCCAAAGCTTCTCGACACAGCGACCTTCCAGCCTACTCTCTGCGCATCTCACTTGATATCTATTTTATTGGCTTCTTCTATAAACTGACAGTCTATTGGATTCTTCTGATGTACAAGCAGGCTGCCTCCAGAGTCTTCTACCATCTAGTTTAGCATATAACTGCTTTTAAGAACTGCCTTTTTCTTTCTTTAAAATGTATATACTTTAGATAAATCATCATGAGATACAGATTCACAGCTGTTCATGTCGTACAATGTTCCACACATCCTTCCATTAGTGCACATTTCCCACCACCAATGTTCCCAGATTCCCTCCGCCACCTCCACCCCCACCCCCATACACACACAGCTTTTCTCTCCGGCAGAACAGCATGTCCTGTGCGGAACGTTTTCTCTTTCTGTTTCTCTCTCTCCTTTTTGGGCATTATGGCTGCGATACCAAGAAGGCATCATGCTTGGTCCTTACCCACCTTGGCACCATCCCCATCCAGAGTGATCCCTTCCAACCATCACTGTCATAGAGGTCCCTTCTCTATCCCACTACCTCTGCCCCTAGCACTTGAAGCAAGCTTCCAACCGGGACCATCCTCCTGACCTGTCTATACTGTTCCTGGGGACTGCTTCATACTATGTTCCTGTATGTCCCACAAATTAGTGGAATCATTTTATGCCTGCCCCAGAACTGTCTCTTATCACATAAGTATCAGCACTGCATTGGTCTTCACTTTAATACAGTTCTAACCTAATTTTTCTTTTTTCTGTGCTATTAACTGACCATGTTAACAATATATACTTTCAAAAACCCCAAATTTTAAGAGTCTCATGCTCTACCGACTGAGCTAGCTGGGAGCTAAAACCCCCAAATTTTAGACATACCTTTCACCCTCAAGTATACTGAGTTGCTATATTTTGTGATCTACATTTACAACACAACAGCTGAAATAATAAGCTGCTGTTATTACTCATTTTAAAACAAAGGAATAAATATATTTTCTGCAGGAGCAAAGATGTCTTTAAATTACTAAACTGTATCCTGTCCTTGGGGGGATAATTTAAGACAAAAATTTAAAAAAATAAATAATCATAAAACAATATTTGAATGAGTAGACTTCTTTTTTGGCAATGCTTTGATGAGAAAACTAGTTTTGCGATTTATATAAAGCCTGCACTTTGCCAGATGTTGATGTTTTTGGAGTCCAGCTAATTTTGTTTTTGTCTTTTCATACAGGAGACAAGTTTCCAAAGGCAATTATCAGTACTGTCGGACCAACTTCCCAGGCAATTTATACAAATGAGGTTTTAGCCTGAATTTTCCACGTAATTGCTTTGTTTTGCTGCTAACAGTGATTTCAGGAAGAGTAGCAGAAAGCTGGACCAAAAATGTGTCCTTTTAATTTCCAAACTCGGCATCACGGCATGTTTGTCATTGTGATGTATTCTGGAGACAAGGTCCCATGACAGCAATGTCTGGTCGAAAGACCAAGTCATCCAGGTGTATGAGTATGCAGTTTTTCTATTTATATTCCCAGACATCTTAAATTATCACACCAATATAAAAATTTTCCTTTGTATATCAGTCTTAAACCAAGTTAACCATTGGATTTATATCTGGATTTAAAAAAGAAACAAATAATATCATCAGTAGACACAAAGTACTTCTTCCCTTATATTGTATCTCCATCTACTAGGTGAGTCTGCATGGTAAAAGCCTGGCCTTTTAATTCAGGCAAGTTCATATCTACTAATTTTGAAAAGTTATAGCTTTCTCCACAAGCCTCATTTTCACACCTGCGAAATGCCAAGAGACCAGCTGTATGCCAGCCAAGAAAGTCACTGATAGAGTCAGAGGAACTAACAGACATGGATCCCGCTTAGAGTCGTTTTCTTTCATATTTTAGCATACATTTACAATCCCAGATTAAAACCAAGTTATGCTGGTAAGTTTTTTGCTGCTTTTTTTTTTTGTTTGTTTGTTTTGGGTACACACCTTGTGCTCAGGGCTTATTCCTGGCTCTGTGCTCGGAGTTCTCTCCTGGCATGCCCTACAGTCCCTGAGTGAGGACTGCACGAGTGACAGGGATCAAAAGGGGCCAGTCACATGCAAGGCAGGTGCCTTACTTGCTACATTCTCTCTCTATCAAGTCCTTTTAATCTTCGCCTAGTCCTGATTTTTATACCGTAGATGTTACCTATAATGTCAAGTATAATACTTCCTTTTTCTTAAATTGACCTCTTCTAAGTCTTGAAAATATTCCTTGAATTTTAATATTTAAGCAAACATTCTTCTAACCATTCTATTCAAGGTTCCCAGACCCCCTTAAAAATTATGGGGCTGGAGTGATGGTCCAGCAGGTAGGGTGTTTGCCTTGCATGTGGCCAGCCTGTGCCGGCCCGGGTTCGATCCCTGGCATCCCATACGTTCCCGAGCACCACCACGAGTAATTCCTGAGTGCAGAGCCAGGAGAAACCCCTGAGTATTGCTGGGTGTGACCCCCAAAAAAACAAAAAAAAATTATTCTAAAAAATGTACAGTGAAGCAGAGGTCTGATTGAAAGCCAAGTTATAGCAGTATGCCTGACGTTGGGAATAGAATTTTTCTATTATAGTCATTGGCAAATAACTGAGAATATAAGTATGCATATACATAACTTACACACAAAAAGAAATTTTAGAGTAGTTTTGAATTGGTGGTATGGAGCACACCCAGCACTACTCAGGGTTTCTGCTGGCTCTGCAGGCAGGAATCACTCCTGTCAGGGCTCAGGGACCACATGGGACGCCAGGATCAAACTGGGTCAGCTGCGTGCAAGACAAGCAGCCTATCCACTGTACTCTCTTGGGCCCTGAGAGTAGATTTAATTTGATCTTCACAATACTCAGCAGAGAACTACCATCTAGACACCCCACGTGTCCATCAGAGCAATGAGCTGAATGAATCCTACAGCCACTAAGTCATGTTGGTCTCTGAGCTCCAAAGGCCAAGGGGGGGGGGGGGTGTCTACCTTAGCTACTGATTCTCAATTTGATCAAGTGCAGGCTGAGCATCTGTCCCTTTAAATACTGCTAAGTCAGTAAAGAGCTGTGTGTCTCCACACAGTCCCCGAGTCCTGCTGTGGATAGATTCTGCAGCAGAATAGAAGATAGAGGGACAGAAGATTCCCATGACTGGGCCACCTCAGTGAATCTCACTCTTCTTTCTGCAAACTAGACTACTTTGCTTTGTGACTATGCAATTTGGATACTCTCAGATTTCTTATTGCTGTGTGTGTGTGTGTGAGAGAGAGAGAGAGAGAGAGAGAGAGAGAGAGAGAGAGAGAGAGATACCCAAGGCTCAAGAGAGAACACAGGCTTCTCCAGAGTGGAAATCAAGCCCACATACCAAGCATGGATGTACAAAGAATTTTCTCAGAATGGTGACGTGAGTTTTAAAGAAAGCACATACGTCAGGGGCCTACGTGGGCAAATGCGGATAAAGGGAGTGTGATTCTCAAATATGCCTGAATACTGGGCTCCACCTTTTCATTCACTTTCTCCAGGTAATCGCTAAACTAGCATGTGTTGCAATCTATGTATCATGGCCTACATGTGAGCTACCAGGAGACTGCATGTATGTTTAGGCAAGTAAAGGACTGTGATGAACCATGCCTGTAAAGGAGGTGTTGCAGCAGAAGCTGACGTTACTGTCATGGACAGGCCAAAGCTCCATCAGGTGATTTACCTTGCAGCGCATCTGCTCCGCATGAAGCTCCTCATGGTGGTCCGGTAGAGGCTGAGAAAGTTTCTTTTTAAACATTCGTAGTTTTTCCAAAAGAATCAGCTATTCCTTTTTCACATTTTCCCAGTCCTACAAAAGGAGAGGGAAAATTTTTTCATAGCTATCTGGGGAGGGCAAATTGAAAAAAAAAAACACTCTTCTTAATTCCCCAAGGAGGCAAGTTGGTCTGATAAGTAACACAAGTTCTATCCACATACAAGAGCATGAAAGAGCATCAGAAAATCTGAGCTGGAACCTGTCTGCCACATTATTTATGTGCCTTTAAGCTGGCAATGCTCTGAATTTTCCCTATAAAAATGGGAATAAGGGGTCGGAGGGATAGTATGGAGGATAGGGAGCTTTCTCTGCAGGCAGCATCCCTGGTTTGATCACTGGAACTGTTGGGCCCCACTACAAGTGATCCCTCAGGGCCGAGCCTCTTCCAAGCAACTACAGCCCCCACCATAAGTTACTCGGCTCCAAAGAAAGAAAACTACAGTTGTTTTACAGTTAGCAAAGTGCCAAATCATGTTGCACTTTCCTTCACATTATCTCTTTCATCATGGCCAATCTTTTCTTGTCTGGGCTCTTTCTACCTTCTCCCCTGATGCTTTATTTTTAGCTTAGACAGCCTCCTTCTTTAAAGTTGATTAAAGAGCCTACCTACTCAAAAAAGCTTTTCATGTCTAACTGAGCAGAAAAGTTGACCCAAGATTCTCTTTTCTGTTTGAAACTGTTAAGAAATGTTTTAGAATGCACAGTTTCACTTCTTCTTTTTAGCAACCAGAAATAACAAAAATATTTGATTGTTTATTTTAGATAGACCAGTAAAACCACTGTTTCTCAGGCTATAGTTTATTACACTGAAAGACAAAAATGACTCCCCTCTGCTTAAATTGAAAATTTGTCATCAAGTAAGCATCACATATACTGAAGTTATAACCCTGGATTCACTAAATGTTCATTTCTGGGACCAAAGAGATAGACCAGTGGGTAAGGTGATGCCTTATGTGTGCTCAATCCAAGTTAAATCACTGGCACCCCATATGGTCCTGAGCGGAAGAATTCAGGTGTGCCCAAACCCCAGACCCCCAAAAAGGTAATTTCTCAAGAAGATACAAAGTCTGCTTCTTATACTTAATAACGAAGTTAAGAAGCAATTAGTTTGCTTCTTAAAAGCAGGGCACAGAATTATAATGGCTTTCTTTTTGACCCTTCTCAATTATGAGCTAAAAGTAGATGGCAATTATAGCTGCGTCGAAAAGATACACTGAAATGAAGTGCACACACACTATAATTTACCCTCATGAATTCCTTCCTAGACAAACAGGCCCAAATATATGAAACAAACTTGAACGAGAGGATTGGGATTCCCCTTTCCAAACATGGCACAGATCCTGCAGCTATGGCCAAGTCTTTATGCTACATGAATTTTAAAGAACTAATGTTTGTTTGCAGACACACATCCATGTGGCTGCATTATACAGCAACAACAGACTAACAAGAGAAGCTAAAGCTGTGATTCAGTCATCTTGCCATAGGAAGGTTTAGATGTATGTCCAAAACTCACATTCCAAACCAAGAACATGATTTATAGTCTCTACCCCTCCCCCAAATGTATCTAATCATATTCTTAATGCAAAAAAAAAAGAGAATTAGACATAATGAGTGATAACTTCTACTGCGTGCTGGTGATAGTCTTTATTAGATAGATGTTTACTGGCGATTGTTTTTTTGTACAGAATGTCATTCATTATTTAATAAAATACATATTTTTAAGGAACAGAGAGATAGTACAATAGACATGGTATCTGCCTTGCAATGTGGTGGATCCGGGTTTGATCCCCAGCACCCAATATGGTCCTCTGAACCTGTCAGCAGTTACCCCTGAATGCAGAGACAGGAATAAGCCCCGAGCACATTTGGATGAGACCTCAAGTGTGCCAAAAATCCAAGCCAAAACAAAAAAGCATATTTCAAGCATTAAAAAAGCAAAATGTGTCCCACTCACTGTAGTTTACTACTATGACCTGAAAAAGAGATAGACCAAGCTGAATAGACCATCTCATCAAAGAGTTGGTGATTTAAAGCGCATATACATTTAGCTGTTTTCACTGTTTAAAATGCTAACACTAGCAACAATGATGGGTGCTGCCATTTGTTGAGTTGTCAGTATATGCCAGGGGCCAGAGAGACAGCCCTGTTCCAGATTCTGGTTCTACATCTGGCACCACAAGGCCTGCTGAGCACTGCCAGGTCGGGCTGAAGCAGTTCTACTTCCTCATTGAACTGTCTGGCTTTAGCTCCAGATTACTGGGATTCTCATCTGCACTTTAACACCCCAAGTTAAAAAGTATATATATTCATAAAACATGTGCCCTAATGTAACTTGATGTATACCAACCACACGGCAGAGCCTGGCAAGCTACCGTGTTGTATTTGATATGCCAAAAACCAGTAATAATTACAGACATCATCCCCATGACCTGAACAAATGGTTTGAGGCTCTTCGTGTTCCTGGAGCGAGCAGATACCCTTGGGCTACACTAGCATGCGGCAGGACGTATGGAGACATTACTGATGCCCACTCAAGAAAATCGATGAACAGACAAGACAAGTGATATAAGACACGTGATGTAACCTCCATTATTTCATGAAGTCCTCAGCATGACACAAGCAGGTTAATCACAGCTACTCTACAGATGAGGAAACTGAGGCTGAGATTTGTCATATTAACTAGGTTACTTCTTTATTGGGGAACTGATTTGAGGTTGGAGCCCAGGGCCCTCTCAACTGTTGATTACATTGTTTTTTAGGGGGGTTACTCCTGGCTCTGCAGTCAGGAATTACTCCTGGCCATGCTTGGAGGACCATATGGGATGCCAGTGATCGAACCTTGGTTGGTTGCATGCAATACAAACTCCCTCTCTCTGCTATACTATTGCTTTGACCCCAAATTCTCTATGAAATTGAAAAGCAAGGGAGCAAAGCATATTGTAGGAGGTCTGGCTAGGTCAACATTTTCCTAAACTTCGCTATGTACACAGTTGGCTCTCCACATCCAGCCAAAGGTGCCACACACCTCCTGTCTACTTTATCTCACAGTAATGAACCTGGTTACAGCCAAACCAAGAGTATCTTCTTTGATAGGTTTTTGCCCTGCTATAAAATAAGAGATATCAATCTAGAAAACCATTTTAGATTAGGGAGTGGAATCTGTTCATTGCATTCCTGTCCAGATTTATAAAGTCGTGATAGACTTTCTGGCTCAGGACACTAGACATTTATCAGACTTCATCACTTGGGCAATCTTACTGGACTTAGAAGTAGTTCAATGAGATATTTTGCTGAAAGAAAAACTGCTGAAAATTGCAACACTCTTCTAGTCCGTACAAGACAGGACAAAGTCTTAAATAAGACATAGGGGATCAAAATGCTGTCAGGTATGACAAGGATCTTTGCATTATTTAATGCCCAGCATTACAATGAGATGGAGTGACCCAGCCAGACAGTGGGCTTTTTGAAACCACATTATGTACACAAGAAGAGGAAAGTGGTAACTCACTCTCAACAAGAAGGCCAGCTTTTTCTTCTGTTCCTCCAGACGTGTGCTGGCTGACCTCCACGTCTCTTGGATTTCGGTGAGTTCAGTCTGCAGGGCGGCCTCAGCCCTGTTGTCGGCCGAGAGCAGGAGTTGCTTGGCAGCTTCCACCGTGAGGATGTAGCTCCCTTGTTGTCGCAGGAACACTTTTTCTTTGAACTGGAAGGAACCACAGTTTTTTTACAGACTCAAAAATGTTCTAAAATCACTATCTCATTTGCACACAAGCGCTTACCAAGCTAGTATGTTGCCTGGGAATGAGAAGGCACTGTATTAATGAACAAGAATCCATCAGAGAGAGGCTTTACATTTGTTTGCCCTTCAAGTCAAATATTTTACAATATTCCAATGGGGAGGGCATTGGCCAACCAGGGTTCAATCCTCCCATACCATATTTAGTTCCCCGAACTCTGCCAGTAGCAAACCTTGCCATCCTCCCCTGCTACTCCCAAGTCCACACACACAACCCACATATCTGATATCACAACGGAGAGACCCCTAACTCATAGGCAGTGCCCTGAGAAGACCCCCTTAAAAGTTGTCTAGTCTGTATGAGTGCTGGGACAAGCAGGAACAAAATGAAATTAGAAGGATCTGGTGTGTGAGGAAGGAGGATTACATTCCCACTGGGAAATGCAAGCAGGCAAATCCACTATGAGAGAGAAACAGGATGAACTCGTGAAACATGCTAAGTTACAGTGACTGAAACTGGTGGCAGGAGATGAGGTGGGGGAGCCATTGCACAGAAATTTGATTGGCAAAAGTGACCAAGATTCATAGATGAATTATCCAGCAGTCAAAGGTGTGTTTTTAATTAAGAGTCTTGGTAGTAGCATAAGAAAAGGAACTGAATAAGGGCATTGATTACATATATTAGAGTTAGGAAGCGACAGTCCATTTAGGTAAGACAGTCCATTTAAGATAGTCCATTTACATCAGCATCTAGCATAAAGCAGTAGCAGGATGTGAACAAGGAAAATTACAGTTGTGGCAAGAGAGCCAAATAGAAACACAGCTCAAGCATCATGCTGGTGCTCCTGACTGGCAGACGAGACAGTCATAGCCAGTGATGACATTTTGTTGGCTTGGAGACAGGGGAAATAGACTGGAGAGTGGTTTTATCTGGGGACCGTAAGCTCTGCTGACAGCCACAGAGTACATTATGTCTACCATACACAGGGCTATACAATTAAAAGGCAATTGGATACACAAGTTGAAAAAAACAGGAAGGCAACACAGAAGATACTGACTTGGTCCTTCTTTCCTGGAAGAGGGTATGTGTGGACACAAGGTCTCCCGAAGAAGTGAGGATAAAGGAATCAGAAAACAGGGACTTTGGGGCCAGAGAGATAGTGCATTGGTTAAGGACTTGCCTTAAAAGTGGCTGGAGTCCCACCTGGGTCCCACCAGGAGTCATTCCTGAGCACAGAGCCAGGAGTAATCCCTGCACACAATCACGTGTGTTCCTCCAGCCAAAAACACACACACAGATTCACACAGACACACACAGCACACACACACACAGACACATACACACAAAAAATAGCTGTTAGAGGAAGAGGAATATACTGGATATCCCAGGGAAAGTGTGGCTATCCATTCCATAGACACACGGAAAAGAAGATACCAGGAGATCTTCATGGAGAGCTAGAGTCCCAAACCAGAAATCAGGAAAAAGGGATGAAGAATTCACAGGGCAGGGCAGAGCCTTCGCATGCTGCCAACCCAGATTCCATCTCTGGCGTCCATCTCTGGGGACTCTCTCTCTATATATGGTCCCTGAGCACTGCCAGAGTAATCTCTGAGTACAGAGCCAGAGGGGAAGGCCTGAGCATAGCCAGGTGTGGCCCCAAACCAAAATAAATAAATAAATAAATAAAATAAAAAAATAGTCAAAAAGCTAAAACTAGGACTGAACTTTTTGTTTTTCAAGAACACTGACACTAAAATTGACATTGCTCATGGGGAAATAAATACACGACCAATGCCAAGCTTTCTTTTCCTTGCCCATGTGTTTCACATTCCTGTGGAGCTTCGAGGGAGGTGGCAGTGGGCTCAGTCTGTGGAAGAGTAGGGCGCTGTGGGAAGAAGGCATCACCATACTCTCCATGAAATAGTGACTTTTCCAGTTTTCTTTGTTCCTGTAGCATTTGCAAACTGTCTTCCATCTGGCGTCCCTCTAGAATCTTCTGCAGACCTAAGGCCAAGTGTGTAGTGGCAACACAGGACAGGGTTAGGAACATTGAGTTCTGCACCTTACCTGCACTTCATCAAAGAGGGTCCGCACTTGCTGAAGTGGGATGGGGACACCGCCAAGCCCACTCTGGGGTAGGGAGGACACTTCCGCCAGCCATTTTCTCAGCTTCTCCGCCATTTCCCTGTAGCGTTGCCACTGGCGGATCTGACTGTCAATGATGCCACGTCGCTGCTGAGCCCTGCGGATCACGCCCTGCCACTGGTTGCTGAGAAGGGCCAGCTTCAGGCTGAACTCATCCCTAGGGTGGGAATAACAACACCGCAAAAACACTTGGGTCACCTCGGATGCCATTCCAGAACCATGGGTAAGTTTTCACACCTTGAGACATACTTGAGAAGTTTTGAAATATCACACCCTGAGAGTTTGACCCTTTATTTATTTCCCTTAGATCTACTGCAAGTAATTTCTACAGAACTGGTAAATGGAACTATTGGGGTGCCCCCATGGGGAATCTCATGTTCTGTCTTGGCATAGTTTCGAGCCTTGTCAGTAGGGCTGGTGAGATGGTACCATGCGTAAAATGACAGCTGCGCATGGGGAGACCTTGTTCTCTCCCTGACATCACCAGTGAGTATACACCGTCCCCTGAGAACCAACAGAGGTGATCCCTGAGCATAGAGCTAGGAATAAGCCCTGAGCACTGCCAGGTGTGGCCCCAACACACACACACACACACACACACACACACACACACACGAAGAAGAGGAAAAGAAAAAGAAGGCATGCCTATAATATGGTCATTGTCACTCTCTCCCTGAGGCTTGAACTTAGAAGCAATGGGAATGGTCCCAAATACTGCACGTTCCCACAGCAATAGAAGAGATGGAAGACAGCACTAGTCTGTGTAACAGCAGCGGAAAATAAGAAGAAAAGCTCTGCTGGAATCTCAAGCTACTTTGGATGAACAAAACTGGGCTATTTTAGTGAACCCATAAATCACTGCAATAAAATTAACAAAAAACGGAGTTTTGAAACTGCACTTCAGGACTGGGGATGTGTCCTACACGCATATGCTTTGCATTTGTCAGGCCCCAGGCAGAATCCCTGAGTGTCCCTGGCTACTGACCCCCCACCTAAAAATAGTCCCCTCAGTGCATTTCATAATCTCCCTCATATTTCCTCTTTAAAAAGTTATTTAACATATTAATCTAACTCACACCCTTATCCATTTAATCCCCCATGATTCTGCTTTTAGAAAAATGTAAACTCTTGGAGCTGGTGCAATAGCACAGAGGATAGGACGTTTGCCTTGCACGCGCTGACCAGGGTTCTATCCCCAGCATCCCATATGGTCCCCTGAGCACAGCCAGGAGCAATTCCTGAGTGCAGAGCCAAGAGTAACCCCTGAGCATTGCCGGGGTGTCCTCTCCCAAAAGCCAAAGAAAAACGCAAACTCTTATCACTATGCATATATAAGTTGCCATACACATACATACAGTTATTACAATTTGCTTAAATATTGACCTTTCCAGCTGAAGATTTTCAGATCATTTTGTTTGCGCCTCTTCTATCTCTAAACAATATCAGTGGTGATTTAGTTATCAAGTTTTCTTTAACACTGCTTGAGAACAGGCTAGTAAGAACTTTCTCAGTACCAAAAAAGAGTGAATTTCTTAGAAGATTATAGTTGTAGTCACAGGTTTTGTTGTTTTTGCTGTTGCTATTTGTATAGGGAGTGGGGGGAGGGAACACAGGGTTTACTCCTGGCTTTGTGCTCATGGATCTCTCTGGGGGCATTCTGGGAACCATACAGGGTCTGGGTATGAAACCTGAGTCAGCCATGCAAGGTAAGTACCCTACGCATGCATGTACTATCTTTCCAGCTCCTGTAGTCATGTCTTCTAGAACAATAAGACCTGGTATCTTTCTCTGCTTGTTTTGCCTTTCTTCCTAGATACTCTATTCTCTTGACAGAAGCTTTAGTTCTGATTTATACTTACCCAGACCTTTGCTTTCTTAATACCTATCCTATTTCTAAATCTTAAAGTGAGGATCATAATTTAAAATTCTTTACAAATAAATTTTTTATGATTTACGATCAGAAAATGTTTGATCTATATACATATTTTATACCTTCATTTATCCAGGATTGCACAAAAATTTACTGGGGATCAGGAGTGAAAAAAAAACTAAGAAGTTATTTACAGGCTTTTAAGTTTATGGGCCACTATTAACTCAATAAACTTTGGATTTTGCAACCAAATTTATGCAGCTTTGATTTTCAAGTCAATGCTGATATTTATAATCAATGACGGTAGAGGCAAATGTGATTAATGGGGTTCGTGAGACCTCCCTACAGCCATAAGCACCCCGTCATCTTTCAACTCTCTGGGACCTGGGAATACTTGAAGCAAGAAGCCAAACTCTCAACTTCCAGGTAATCACATACATCTCTTTGGAGCTTTCACCCACTCACGCCAGAGCTTAGCTGTCTTAGGATAGGTGCCAACAGGAGGGGCTCTTAAAACTGTTTTAAGTGGGAATGGTAGTGCTCCCATGACTGAACTTGAACTCTGCAAAATGACATGTAAACAAACTTCTCAAACCCAAAATATTTGCGATCTGGGATCTTCCTGCTGCCCAAGTCTCCTTGTTCTCTCACTTACAACTAGCAGAGTTCATAAAGAACCTTGGGTGAACCTTGGGTCCAACCCTCCCATTTTCAACTCTTTCATTGTTCTTGTTCTGTTATCCTTGAAAAAGTCATCGATGTTGGCTTGTGAGTGAAGTTTGAGCGGTATTTTACTTAATGGCTTAAACTTTTTAAATGATACTCTTAGGGAGCTGGCTAGGGAAGCAACAGCAAAATATGTTAATTGCATGTGAATTTGTTTTATTTTTGAAGGCCTTAACTTCTCAGTAAAGTCCACATTCAAATTTGGCTTTCTTAGAACTGAATAAATGTGGTATCACGTTTTGTTGTTCCAAGCTCAACCATGAAATCTTTCATGCGCTTCCAAAGAAATATCCACTTAAAACTGAAATTGCTTCCAAATCTTTATAAAGGAAAAAAAAACCCTCTTAATAGAAATAATGATTTGTTTTCTACTTTTTTGGGGGAAAATGTCATGCTAATTATATTTCCAACTCCCAGTCCTAAATAGTAAAAAGATGTTTGTATGCAATAAAATGAAAAGAGGTTTCTACTCCAAATATCCCCACCAACAGTAAGTATTGTTTCCAGTGTGTAAATTCGGTATAAATTGTTAATTCACATACCATACATCCAAGGAGGACCTAGACTTTAGGAATTACTCCTGGCGGTGCTCAGGGAACCATATGGGAGGCCCAGATGGAACCCGGGTCAGCCGCATGCAAGGCAAATGCCCTACCCACTGGACTCTCGCTCTGGCCCCATCTCTGTGCTACTTTTAATATTGAAAATATTCAACCCTACTTTTAGGATTGAAATTTCAGTAATCATAGTCGAATATTAGCTTGAGTTTACAAATCAATGCTACATCAGGGACACGATTCATTTTGATCTATTTGTTAATTCCAGTCTCCACAGTGATCTTGCATAGGTTGGCTAGGTGATTTCCAATTACTCTATGTCCTTTCTATAAAATAATAGCAGTTCTCTACAAAGCCTCAATACTCGAGTCATTGCAGAGCTTCAGAAAAGGCTTGTGACTTTCCTTCAATTACCGAGACTTTCATTGTAATACAATTGCCTTAGGAAGACTGGCAAGATGCCGTCTAATCTGCTCGAGAAAAGAAAATGGCTAATTTACGGGAACTTTTCTTCTTATAATTCATCAAAGATCCTACCTGTCATCAACTTGACCTTGTTGGAGGAGACGCTGTCCATCAATAATAATCGAGTGCAAAATCTGCTGACGGCTGAACATCTCTGCTTGAAACAACTGTCATTTCAAAAAATGAAACAAAGTCATATTTGAGGGTTCTTCAATTTTGTGAGCAGTTCACTGCTAAACTTTCCAAATTTTCTGGCTTTAGCAAAGCAGTAAAGATAATTATCTTCAGCTGCGTCAAGACCTAGGTAAAATCCGTAATCGATGAATCATGTAATTTTTAGCTATGAAAGAAAATAGATTTAAAGGTAAGCATCCACTTTTGTTGACTGAAGCTCAGGGACTTAAAAACTAAAACAACTGCAGTTGTTTCTCTTTTCTTTTTCTGTTTTTTTTTTTTTTTTTTTTTTGCTTCTTTGGTCACACCTGGCAATGCTCAGGGGGTTACTCCTGGCTCTGCACTCAGGAATTACTCCTGGCGGTGCTCAGGGGACCATATGGGATGCCGGGATCAAACCCCGCCAGCACAGGCCAGCTGCGTGCAAGGCAAACGCCCTACCCGCTGGACTATCGCTCTGGCCCCAATTGTTTCTGTTTTTCAAAGTCCTCTGTAGGTAGTTGACACATCCTTTGTGTTCTGGTTTGTTCTGCATATCCTGTAGGGTCATTGTTTAGGCACAGGATAGCACCAGGCCTTTTAAATCCTCCTCCTTTGTGCTTTTGTTTTTTTTTTTTTTTGAACTCGCTGTTTTTCAATTTAATTAGGTTCATAAAATTATAAAAAAACCCAACAGGTCATTCAAATTATTTCTATTGCTTTTGTTTAGTTTTTTTTTTTAAGTAAAGTGACTAGTTTTTACTTAGGAATTATGAGAAAGTAGAGAGAAATTTCCATCAAGGAGGAGAAACATCACATCCAGAGCTGGGATGTGGACAACTCCAAAAAAGACACACCTCCAAATGACCCAGTTAACAGAAAGCATTTCTAACATGTCTTCAGAATTTACAAGTGTAGGTATCACCGTGTGCACAGCTTAATGATTCGAGTGACAACCGCTGCCACCGTTAGACTATGTCCACGGTTCTTAACAGAATTTCAAAGTCCTGGGACATGGCCAAGTGGTACAGCCATGACTTGCACGTGTGAGGTCCTGGATTTAATACCTAGCACTGAGAAAAAGGGAGAGAAAGACTTTCATAGTGATTCACAATCACCCCCCCAAATCCCCCAAGCTGAGGTAACCACTAAACTACTTTCTAGCTCTGTTTTCATCTGTTGTTGGGAATCTGGGTTGTTACCATAACTTGGCTATTAAACAAATGCAGTGATGAACGTCAGTGTGCACAAATCCTTTTGAAATAACGTATTTGTATGTGGGGTAGAGTAGGGTTTTCCGACTCTAAATATCTCATGAAAATGAAGCCATGTAATGAGTGGCCTCTGGGGACAAGACACTTTTCTAACTGACTTCATCCAGCACGATATCCTCAAGTTCTATCCATGTCACAGCAAACTGTAGGATTTTATTCTTTCTTGGGGCTGCATAGTATTCCACTGTGGATATATACCACAACTTTTTGATCCATTCACCTGTTGTTGGGAATCTGGGTTGTTACCATAACTTGACTATTAAACAAATGCAGCGATGAACGTCAGTGTGCACAAATCCTTTAGAAATAATGTATTTGTATGTGGGGTATAGATGCCACATCGAAAAGGGCAGAGACACACAATCTCTCATGAGGGACTTATGGATACACAGTGAGGCGGCAACAAAGATCCAAAGGAAACAGAATGGGGGAACTGACCCACACAAGTGAGCTGGGGGGCAGGTGAGTGGTAAGGGAGGGGAGACGCGCACACCATGATGGGTGTGGTGCCAGAACAACATCCATGGAGAAACCATTACATATACTACTATAAGCCAGAAACTGTCTTTGGCTTTGACCCTGACTGTGACCGGGGTCAGTGTCCCTATTTCTTCTGGCGGCAGAATTTAATACACTGATGCACACATTTCACTATTGACTTTTTTGCTGGCTCTGTGGGTTTTCTGCTTAGCTCTTATGAATAGTGCCTCTCGCTAACAATTTTCTGGTGTTGTTTGTGTGCATATTTATTTCCCTTTCTGGAAATATCCTTGAGAGAGACTTAAGGAGTGACAGGCTAACTCTAGTTTAACATTTATTTTACATGAAATTCCAACTATTTTCCAAAACGACTTTCCTGTTTGACATTTCCATCAGCAGCGTATGAAGACTCCAGTTTCTCAGTATCATCCACAGCTGTTCTCTCCCACTGTCATTATGCTAGTGTGGGAAGTGGTAGCTCATGGTAGAGTTTGGGGGTGAGGGGGTGCACCTGGCAATGCTTGAAGGCATCCTCCTTGTTGATCCGCTTTTTCAGAGATCCCCTGCGCCCTGCCCCTCCCTGCCGTGGTGCTCCATATGCTGGGCTGGGGACTGACCCAGAGCCAGTCGTGTACACAGAAAGTGTCTTCTCCCACCTACTATCTCTCTGCCCCTTCCTAATTTTGATGCACTCTTTTTATTTCATTACTTGTCGCTGCATTAAAATTGGACTTAACCCTTAGCACTGCAGGGGTAGCCGGGATGGCCTCTAACACCACTTCCTTTGAGCAGTCTCCTAAGGCTCAGCCACTGACCCATCAGATCCGCATAGCCGGGCTGAGTATCGCCAAGCGACCCCCAGGTCCCCAAGGATTGCTGATGCCTCCTTCTCCTCACCACACACAAGTCTGACACATGCTAGTTCCCTATTCTTAAAATGAAAACAAAATACCTGAATGTCAATTAACTCTCTTTTAAGCTATAAATCCAGCTTTGATCTTTGATAAGTCCTGTCTTTCCATCTGCATGTATTTCATAAAAACATGGAGTAAACTTTGACTGTAAATGGCTTTTTTGGGGGCTGTGGCATATACAGTAGTGTTCAGGAGTTAGTTCTGGCTCTGCATTCAGATATCACCTCTGGGGTTCAGGGGACTGTAGGAGGTGCTGCGGATTGAACCCAGGCTGGCCTTGATCAAGGCAATCCCTACCCGTGGGATTATTGCTCTGGTTTCTTATTGTGTTTTTTGTACCTACTTCTCTCTCAATGTTTTTTGAGTAATAATTATAATGCATTTTGCTCAAGAGGTGAGTTGTTGTCTTCCATACAAAATGCATAAACAACAGGCACTTTTCATTTGTTGAAGCGTTTTGGTTGGAGCAGTCTTTTAAGGAATCTAGCCTGTGAAATGTTAATGTAGTCCACAGTGTAATTTGAAAATGGTTTAACTTTTTTTCCATTATAATCCCCTCCCAGCAGTGAGGAGACATTTACCACAATTCTGGCACTGCCTCGCTGTGTAGAAGCTGCCACCTGCCTCTGGCCAAGTGTGGAGCAAAGAATGAGATCACACTTTTGTATGAAGATGTCAAAGTCTCAAGAGCAGCATAAATGCCAGGTATCGAGTAGCTCCAAACTTACGTGCCCGCATGTTACTTTCTGTGCCACCTCCCGAGAGTCTCACACACTCACTGACCTCCAGGTTTATTTACTTACCTCATGTGCTCTCTGCTGCTCCAAAAGATGCTGATAGTTCCCTGAAATCTCCACTGCTAACTTCTGCTCTGTTTGAACCAAGAATTCCATCCATGTTTCACATTTCTCCAAGAAAGTCTGATGCTGCAGCAGGAAGGACTGGAGTTTACTGCAAGAACAAAGGCACGAGGGGTTATTTTGTGGCTCATTCCTGTTCTGTTAGCATGTGAACGCAAAATTAAGCATTCAAGTCTTTAATATCGTCAATCATTCCAGCTAGGCAGTGAGTTTATTTATATGTCTTTTTGGGTCACACCTGGCGATGCTCAGAGGTTACTCCTGGCCCTATACGCAGGAATTACTCCTGGCGGTGTTGAGGGTACCATATGGAATGCCAGGGATTGAACCCGAGTTGGCTCTGATCAAGGCAAACACCCTACCCACTGTACTATCACTCCAGACTAGGCAGTGAATTTTCTTTTAAAGAAAATCTTCTTCTCTCTCTCCCTCCCCCTCTCTCTCTCTCTCTCTCTCTCTCTCTCTCTCTCTCTCTCCCTCCTCCCTCCCTCTCTCTCTCTCTTGCTCTCTCTCTCCTCTCCCCCACACACACCTGGTTTGTTTGGAAGCCCAGACCACTGGTGCTCAGGCCTTGCTCCTGACTCTGTGCTCAGGACTCACTCTTTATGGAGTTCCAATTTGATACGCTGGACATGAACCCAGACTGGCCAAATGAAAGGCAGGCGCCTTGCCCACTGTATGATCTCTCTGGCTCTCAAATGATATTTTTAAAAGCTAAATTTATGTATCTTTCCTGTATCCATTTGGGGGATGGGGATTTCCAGGCAGTACTCAGGAGAACCAGGGGCTCCACTGGTGATTCTTGGCCAAGCTGACCAGTGTTTCAGAGCACGGAGCCTTAGGATGCAATGCTACTGGGGTCCTGTAATTCAAGGGTAACCAAGCCATCCCTGCATTGCTCCCACACTTGGGGACCTCCAGGATGGCTTCCTGTAACATTCAAGAGCCATGTGGTGTGAGGAATCAAACCTAGGTCAGTCGTGGGCTAGGTATACACTGTAGTTGCTGTACTATCTTTTGGCTCCTCGTCAATGCGTTCTTACTTAAAAGTGGTTACTTTGGGGAGCAATAATACAAAGCTAGGGCACTTGTCTTTCAGATGACTGACCCAGATTCAATCCCTAGAACCCATATGGTCCTCTTTGCTTCACCAGGAATGACCCCTGAGCACAGAGCCAGGAGTAAGCCCTGAATACCATGAGGTGTGGCCCTCAAACAAAACAAAACAAAAACGTAGTTACTT
The DNA here is from genome assembly GCA_021461705.1 of Cryptotis parvus. Taxonomy (NCBI): domain Eukaryota; kingdom Metazoa; phylum Chordata; class Mammalia; order Eulipotyphla; family Soricidae; genus Cryptotis; species Cryptotis parvus. Next base: position 122,824 of record JAJIBD010004103.1, read on the forward strand.
TTGGGTAGACCAGCACTTTTAGCTCCTGAATATTCCACAGTAATCAGGAAATTACTCAAACCACTGTAAGTTTAGTTTCCCATTTTAGTCTAACTTTATCAGTATCATTAGAAAGACAGAATTTCAGGAACAGCAGTGATAATACATAAGGCAAGGTGCTTGCTTTGCTGACTTAATGCATCACTATGTGCTCAACCCCAGCATCTCATATGGTCCCCTGAATACCACCAGGGGTAATTCCTGAGTGCAAAGCCAGGACTAAACCCTGAGCATTGCCAGGTGTGACTCCAAAACCAAACCAAATCAAACCAAACAAAAAGAACTAAAGTAAGACCTCCTGTAAACATACACAAAGCATGCATTACATTTCTAGGAACAATCAGTGGCACAGCATCTTTTGATCTGCTACCTGAATCTTTCTGTCGTCTGAGAGGAGATCTGAGACCAGTGTCGGTTCAGGGTCTGCATCCTTTTGATTTCCTTATCATTCAAGGGTAACCTGTACCCCAGCTCATTTAGCCGGTCTAAGTCCGGGGCCATGCTGCTGAATTTTAACATCTGTCCCTGAAAACAAAATCGATAAGGCAGCTTTAGCACCAGAGGCTTGTAAGAGCACTTTCAAAGAACATGGTAGCTTTTGACTGAACTGGTCTTCAGTCTCAAGTTATTTCCAAGTTATTTACTTGCAATCTTCAGAGCTACAAATAAAGATAAATTACATCTCCTAGTCAGTCATCATTGCTGTTGATAGTGGTGGTATTGCTAACCCTTAGTAATCTACACTAATTTATTCAATTGACCTGCTCCTGAGCAATCTTTATAGAACTCACAAAAGATAAAAATTAGGCTGATGACAGGAAAGTGATTATTTCTTCTGTAATACTTCATGTATCTATGCTCATCTTTTCCTTTATTAAATAGTAAAAGTAATGATAATGTTTATAACAGTAATAGCCAGCATTCAAAACAACATTCATGAGTATGTAATTATGAACCAAGCAAGTCTTGTCAGTTTTATAAGTCATAACTTAGCTTCAAAATCATTCCCTACGGTCAGAACTAGCTGGAGTTCAACTTTTACAATTAAAGTAGACATCCAGTAAACAAACGTTGTTGGCTCCCACTGAGTGGACTACAATCCTACTAACACTCTGAAACCACCATGTGTCACCTTGCAGGGCTTAGGTTGAGACCCCATCAGAAGTGGGTAAGATTCAAAGATGTTGTTCCTCCTTTTATACCTAAGGCAACTCTGCTCTTGTTTCCAAGAAATATTTTGAATTCCACTTGGGAAACTGGCTACAGAAAGGAGAAAGTATCAAGACAACTTTGGCCAGGGGCACGCTCTGCAGAAGTTCATTGCCCTAATGAACAAATATGTTTGCAACTGCTAAAGACCCCAGTCAGCTATGAGATGGCGAATAGGTAGACATGAAGAATGAACCAAATTAATATGACTGGTCTTTTACAGAGCACACAGGAAAGGTGCTCATATTCCTGCAGTATCCCCAATCACATGAACATAACTCAACTGAAGAGAAACATTGTGCTAAAATAGCAGTGGGGGAAGGGTATGACCGTGGACACAGGTGGGTGCTGTCTTAAGAGAGGAACTAAACACAGCGAGAACATCATGCACACCAGCAGTCTTCATCTTCTTATACCTTTGGAACAGCACCCATCCTGCAGAGTGATCTACGGACCTGCAATCAGAACCAAGGCGGTAGACCAGATGTTTACAACCTCTCTGCACCTGTATACCGGCACCTGGCTGTGGTCTGATGGTTGAAGAAGGTTGATGTACATGGATGATGGAAAGAGCTATAGTTACTTAGCTGAAGAAAGAGGAGGAGAGTGGTGAAAATAATAGAGAGGCAGAAACTTGGAGACATAATGATTTTATCCTAAGAGCACATGGGAAGAGTGTCAGCAGAGGAATGCTATGAGCAAACTTGCAGCGTGGTTTAAAATAGCTTATAATTAAGGAAAGCCCTGTAAAAGGAGAAGATGATTCTGACAGCTAGAAAGAGAATGAGCTGGAGGAAGAGGGGTTGTTGCTGGGAGATTACTTAGAAGGTGCTGCCATTGGGAACAGAAAGACTGGATAGACTCAATTAGGGAGGTGGGGTGGAGATGGGGAGTTCGGGAGCTCCATGCCGGGCACAGGACAGCAGGAGAGACAGGCACAGGAAGCAGTGATGGAGGGAGAAGCCCAGTGCTGCTGCTCTGGGCAGACTCCCCCTCACGGGTTTGAGCTCTGGGCCAGCAAATGCTTCTCTCAGGAGAGTGGGACGATGAGGACTTTCCTGGAGCTGAAAACCAAGTGGGGGACACAGCAGGGATTTCTAGTTGCGGGTGTGAGGACAGACATGGGAAATCTGGGCCAAGGACTTGAACACGCTTACCTTCAGCTCCTCCATCCTTTCCTGGATGGCTGAGAGGTCGGAAGAGTGGTTCGGGTCTGGACCTTGGAGTATGTCCTCTGCTTCCACAATCCAGGTCTCCAGGGCCTCCAAACTCTTGGTAAAAGATTCAGAGTCAAGAACTCCAGCCTTTGGTTTTGGTGCCACAAGAGAAAATGGGTATTAGAAATCCAATAAAAGGACATGTGGATAATAAAAGGACAAGTGATTAATTGATGGATTGGGTTTGTGGGTCAGAAACAACAGTGCTAAAGGCTTATTTCTGCCTCTGTGTTGGGGTCACTCCTGGCGGTGCTCATGGGACCATATGTGGTCCCATGAATTGAATTGGTGTTGGCTGCAAGCAGGGCAACAAACATCTTACCCCCATACTCTGACTTCCTTCCTTCCTTCCTTCCTTCCTTCCTTCCTTCCTTCCTTCCTTCCTTCCTTCCTTCCTTCCTTCCTTCCTTCCTTCCCTTCCTCCTTCCTCCCTCCCTCCTTCCCTCCCTCCTCCCTCCCTCCTCCCTCCCTCCCTCCCTCCCCTCCCTCCCTCCCTCTCCTTCCTTCCTCCTCTGTTTCTTTCTCTCTTTCTCTCTTTTCTCTCTCTCTCTTTCTTTCTTTCTTTCTTCCTCTTTCTCCCTTTCTTCCTTCCTTCCTTTCTTTCTTCTTTCTTTCTTTCTTTCTTTCTTTCTTCCTTCTTTCTTCCTTCTTTCTGCCTGTCTGTCTGTCCTGTCTGTCTTTCTTTCTTTCTTTTTTCCTTCCTTCCTTCCTTCCTTCCTTCCTTCCTTCCTTCCTTCCTTCCTTCCTTCCTTCCTTCCTTCCTTCCTTCCTTCCTTCCTTCCTTCTTTCTTTCTTTCTTTCTTTCTTTCTTCCATACGGGTCATATTCAGTGGTGCTCGGGCTTACTATTGACTCTGTGCTCAGGGAATCATTTCTCATGGTGCTCATGTAACCATATCTGGACAAGATCAAATCAAGTTTGCTTGCATGCAGGGCCGGAGTGCTAGTGCAGAGGACAGGGCTTGTTTTACTTGTGTCCGACCAAACTGAGTTCAATCCCTGGCATCCCCTCAGCACTGCTGGGAGTAATTCCTGAGTGCAGAGCCTGAGTAGCACTGGGCGTGACCCAAAAAAAAAAGCAAAAAGCAAAAAAAAAAAAAATTCGCCTGTATGCAAGGCAAGCTCTTTAACCTCTGTAACTAGTCCCTGAAACTATTTTTTCTTATTTTTAGATCAAATTACCGCTTCACAATGCTTTTCCTAATGAAATATGGTTTTATGACTTCAGTTTTCTCTTTATTTACATATTTACTTAGTATTTGCTATAGGATAGAACTTCCTAAGTTTCCAAATTATTCAGCTGAAGTCATTCTTTAAACACCTTACCAATTTGAAATTCGTATACCTCTAAAACTGGATCCCTATACACATGCATCTTAAATTGAAGCCACCTACTCTACATGCAGGAGGCCTGGGTTTGATTCCCAGCACCAGATGTTTCCCCAGTCACTTCCAGAAGTGACCCACAAACGCTGAGCCAGGAGTAGTCCCTGAAGAGAAGTGGGTACTCCCTCCATCCCCACCAAGGGCAAAGCAGCATAAAAATTACAGTGCAGAGAAAGTGTAAGACTCTCGCCCTTCTCTAGTCCTGACTGGAAATTCAAGTTGGCTTATTAGTTTTCAGTCCTTGGTCTTGAAGAATGATCTCAATGGTAAAAAATTATGTTCTCGTGTCTACGCCCAGACATTACCAAACACCCAGTCTACACCACCCACTGCACACGAGCTCCTACCTGCAATGCAGTCTGCTGTTTGCAAAGAGCCTGCTCGAGGGCACTTAAGTGTTGACTCAAAGAGAGTTGGTCAGATTGAAGGGCCGAGGCTGCTGACGCATCCACCTGCCGCTTGAGCTGTTCTCCTAGTTCATGGAGGACATAGAGGGAATCCTTCACTGTCCCCAGTGCTCTGAGGAGGTCCTAGAGAAGAAACAAACATGCCCGCTGTGAAACAGCATGGGACGGGGATTTCTTACTCTGAGCAATAGGCAAGGACCATGCAACAAGAAAGATGCAATTTGTCTTTGGAAAATTATTATGCTAAATAAACTTTATTTGCAGAAACGAGGAGTTAAATACCCTCACCTGTGAAACAGCTATCAAGAACTGTGTGCTATTATAAAATATAATGCGTTTATGTTAAAACTTTAAGACAGAAGGTTTTTTCTTAAAAAGAATACAAAGATGAACCGCTATCAAAATAATGGGTTCACAGAATTTTGTGAGTTTAATATATATATTTATATATAATATATTACATATTATATACTATATACTATATTATATATTATATATTATATTTTTGGAGGGATGGGAGAAGTAGGGCATTGGACACTGGGGGAAGGCAGCAAAAAAATATACACCAACAAGAAAAAAACAACATGACCCCCAAGAAAAGCTAATATACTGGAAACAGTTAGACATTTCATCCAGCCCCTTTCCGTACTGACAGTGAACTGAAACCAGTCTATTCACTTCATTCTACTCTGCAGCTCACACACAATAAATGGGTTTGTCACCTTTGCCCTTTGTGGGCTGGTGGGCTGTAGGGAACTTGTTTTGAGAGACTAGGGGTATGAGACCCCAAAAGACAGTTCTGGTGAGCAGGGGAAGGGGAAGCGTATCTACATTCTTCATCATAGCATCTCCTATCTGCACTTCCTGTGGGCCCTCTTGTATGCTCGAGATGACAAACCCTTGAGAATTCTGTAATTGGTGTCCATCGGCCACAGAGAGATAGCAAACGCCCGGTTCTTCATACTAGGTCTGACACCCCCATCTTAGCAGAACCTGCTCTATCTACGAAGTCATTACTAGGAGAGGAAGGAGAACAAAGAAACTTTTTGGGGCCACAGGGATAGTTCAGCCGATAGGGTGCCTGCCTTGCGCAGGGGGACCCAGGTTCAATCACTACCATCCCACACAGTCAGTCCTTTGACCACAGCAGAAGGGATTCCTGAGTGCAGAGCCCGGAGTAACCCTAAGAATTTCCAGGTGTGGACCACCAACCCCCCGCACCCAATTTTAAAATTAAAAAAAAAATTGAAAGAGCAACTTTAAACTTGACTAAGAATTCTAGACAAGCAAGCTCACAAAAGTAAATAACTACTTGGATTCCTGTTCTCTAATACAGGTCCACGCCTTCAATCCAGGCAGAATTACATCAGCAAGAGAAAGCCCTACAGAATTTAATTTGCATGGGAAAAAATAGCACTACTTACTGTCGCTATAAAATTTAGATTTAAAGTAGCTATTTATTATCTAAGTGAAGGCCTTAGAATAAGCCAAAATTTTATTTATCGGCTCTTCATGCTTCCTTAATCCTAATAAACTGATTTGGAAAGGTCTGTAATCATTTTGAAATGAGTTTATTAAAATAAAAGCAAATAGTGGGAACCAGGGAACAGGCAAAGCAAGAGAAGGAGTCTCTAAAAGTGTAAGTAGATTTCTGGAAGCACAGTGAAAATGAGGAAAGTGTTTGAAAATGATTGAAAAAAAAAAGATACAATAAAATGGGGGAAAGGCTTCTTTCTACTGAGAAAGTCTTAGAGAAAATAAACCTACATGGGAGACTGTGCCTTTAAGAGCAGCTATTTATAGACGCAGCTGATACTTCTTTTATATGTCCATTTCCTTTATAAAGATGGTTAACTACCCAGGCTCTGGTGCCAGGGGCTGAAATAATTGGGAATCAATATTCATTTCATTTTTTTTTTACTGTTTTAAACCCTAGGGTTTTCTAGGGCTTACTCTGTGCCCAGGGATCTCCCCCTGTTGTGGTTCAGAGCACCGTAAGCGATGCTGGGGATCAAACCAGAGGTTGGCCAAGTACAAGGCAGTGCCTTAGCCCCTGGACATTCTCTCTGGCCCCTATTCTCATTTCTTGCATTCATCATTTCTGTGTAAAAAGAGAGCTTGGCTCTTTCAACCTGGATTGTACCCCATTAGGAAAACAAGGAAACAGCCTGTCTTGAAAAACAAAACTACCCAGAGACAACTGACACCGACACATGTGTAAAACCCGGCCAGCTCGCATGCTGGTCTCTCACTGCTGCAGAGGCCCAGCCACACCCAGACAGATTAATACAGACTGATGGAAACCACCAAGATTCCAAACATACATTGCAATCTTGAATCCACGTGGCAACTTCATCATCAGCGATGTCTTTGTCGGAGACTGCCTTCAGGAGCTCCTGGGTGCGTTCTTCCTGTTGCTGGACGGCAGACTTGCACTGCTTGGAGTAGTCTTTGTATCTCTGCCAGAGCTGCAGGAGAGCTTTGCTGGAGTGCAGCTGCTCTGCAATCTCTTCCAGCAGGTGATTCCATCTGCAAACAAGAGCCAGCACCGAGAGGCAGATGACAACCTATCATGGGCATTGTTATTTCCTATTATCTAGTTCAGAATGCTGTTTCCTGTGGCCAGGGGAATAAGGAAGGGTGTCTCTTGTCAAGGTAGCATAACAAAATGGAACGTGTCCCGCTTACAGGTCAGGGAGTGGAAGAAGCATCGGGCCGACAGCAGTTCTTAGAGCTGTTCAAATAGTTGCCTGCTTTTCAGCATCCTGCAGCTACTTTTTGGAAACCACAAGATTAGAATAGAATCAAAAGCATCAGTTGTAGATGCCACTGGGTTGTGACTGTATTATTCTTGCTGCTGTTGTGGTTCTTGTTATTTGGGGAGCCTTGCCGGCAGTGCTCAGGAAGTCTGGGTTCCAATCCCAGCAATGCTCAGGTGCCCACACAGTGTAAGGGCTGGAGGTGGCCATGTGCAAGGCAGAATCCTTCATCTCTGTATTATCTCCCGATCCCCTGAGTGTCACTTAACTGTGTTGTGATATGGAGAATGACTAGCAGTGTCAGACCAGCCTGCTGTATACCTCACACTGATGTCATACCTCATGTTGATGTCTCTCAGGGTGGTAGTAAGCGTTTCTGTCACTGGTGGGTGACACTCTTTTAAGAGTTGGTCAGTAACAGAGGCAAACTTCTGTAAGCAACTTTCCTGCTTTTCTAGATCATCTTGAAGATTCTGCGCAAAGAGAAAGTGAACAAAATGACATGACCAGATGTCAAGCCTAACAGTTTTAAAAGTAACTCAGTCATTTACATATATACAAACATACAAATATAGAAATCATGCCTCACTTTGCTCGTGTTTTGCAATAATTTCTTCTTAATTTAAAAAAAAATTATAATAATTATGGGAATGAGGTCTATAATTGTTACTGGTATTTGGCATATCAAATACAATACGGGTAGCTTGCCTCCCATGACCTGATGGTATGGTTTGAGGCTCTTTATGTTCCTGGAGCAAGCAGGTGCCCTTGGGCTCTACTAGCATGAGACAGGACATCTGGAGATGTTACTGGTGTCCGCTCGAGCAAATCGATGATGAATGGGAAGATAGTGATACAGTGATAATAATTATTTCTTCTTCAGTTTTTAAAATTTTTATTTTGATCTACACTCAGCAGAGCTTAATCCTGGCTCTGTGATTGGGGACCATTCCTGGTGGCTCAGGGATGACAGGGATAGAACTGAGATCGGCTATATGCAAGACAAGTGTCCTACCCATTATACTATGCAAGACAAGTGTCCTACCCATTATACTATGCAAGACAAGTGTCCTACCCATTATACTATCACTCAAGCCCCTATTTCTTCCCTTTATTGGCTTTCTGGGTCATACCCAACTCTGTTTAGGGGTTAATCCTGGCTCTGCACTCAGGAATTACTTCTGGCAGTGTTCGAGGACTATATAGGATGCCACGAATTGAGCCAGAGTAAGCCTCCTGCAAGGCAAACGCTCTCCCTGATGTACTATTGCTGGTAGGGGAAGTGGAGCCTAGACTGCCAGAGATACAGCCCAGGATGGTGCTTAGCACTTGCTCTACATCCCAGGTCTCCTGAGTGCTGTGCTTATAGGAGTGATGGGTTCGGCCACAATGGCCTGTGGATGAATATACTGATCAAGGACATGGAGGACATGGAGCAGGAAGAGTCAGAAAGAAATAACTTCATGTGCTCATTGGATAGACCAACTGGCATTATGCTGAATGGAAACAACTTAAGATTTTTTTTTTGCCAATGTTTTTCTTTTTTAAACTATTTCTTATTCTTCCTTAGAATAAGTTTCTCATTCTCCCTTGGAATATGTTTCTCATTCTCCCTTAGAATTTGTTTGCAGGAGCAGGATAGGAGAAGAAAAAAAGACTTAGAAAAGGTAGTGGCCATAGATTGTCACTTGTCACTAGTCATTTGTCTTCCCGTTGTTCATCGATTTGCTCGAGCAGGCGCCAGTAACGTCTCCATTCCTTGGGAATGAGGTCCATTATTGTTATTGTTTTTGGCATATCGAATACACCATGGGTAGCTTGCCAGGCTCTACTGTGGCTCTGGATTTAATCCAGGGGGCCCAGTCTTTTTCTATGTCAGACCATCACCCATCCAGGGCCCATGGGGCAGAGCTCTTGGTGTAGACAAGCCTGTCTCCTGTCTGATACCTGCCAACACAGCAGGGTACTGCAGCCACACCTGCAACACCTCGAGGGGCAGGGGCGATAGATTATGGAGGCTAATTTGGAGATCATACCACTTTGTAAACATTTGTTTTAATGAAAAAAGAATCTTTCCTTCCTAGGGGAAAGATGGTGGGGTACTCAGGGCTTATTATGATTCTGTGCTCAGGAATTACTCCTAGCAGAACTTGGGGTACTTATGCAGTGCTGAGTTCTGAACCAGCATTGAGCATATGCAAGGCAAAAAATGTGCTTTAACCCCTGGACTACCTCTTGGGCACCAGTAGGAATTCTTAAGTTACCTACTTATATATCAGCTGATTCCAAAATACTTTTTAAAAATTAAAGCACATACAGCAATACTTCAAGGTGATATTCACATCTCTTACTTTACAATGATATGGAATTTCAGAGGAAGTTAAAGGGGGTTCAAGTCCATTCCTTACCTGAAGATTGTCCACCTGAACTTGCACCGCTTCCAAAGAGCCGGTGAGCAGCCGGCAGTGGGAGAGAGAGTACCTGGCCTCCGTGGAGGGCGTTGACGGTCTCATCACAGGCAGCCTTGTGCTTGCTCCAATGGTCAAGCACCGACTCTAACAGTGTCTTCAACTGCCCAACCTTTGGAAAGAGGCACTTCTTAGGATTGTCTGTGATTGGCAATGACAGACTAGAACTTTATGTGAAAGAAATGGTGGTCTAAAGAATATTGGCAGGGTTGTTTTCAGGCATCACAAAAACATCTTAAAGTATCTTTAGCAGATTGTAAACATGCATATTCCCATCTTTGAATACTCAGTTTAAGCTGAAATGCCTCAAAGGTGGCAAATCTATTGTACATAACATAACTGATAAAAGGTCAATGCATTTACTCTTTGGTTTAGGAAGTAGATTAAATGAATGTCTCAAACACATTAATTCATTTAATCCTCGGAATAACTGTTGGAGATAGGGAAATGCACCATCCTGTGAGTAAAGATGAACTAAGGCACAAAGAATTTCCAAAAATCAACTGAGATCATACTGTTAGAATGTGAAATATCTATTTGAATCCAGACTGGCCCCAGAAAATAAAACCTGCACCAGAAAATGAGACTGATCTGTCTGTCAACTAACTACTACTCAATCTATTTTATAAATTTGACTTTCTATCTATTTACTCTCCTTACTATGCAGAAACTATATGTGTGTTTTTTATATAATTCCTTATATGCACACAAACACACACAGACACATATATGTGTATATCACTTGTCACTTGTCTTCCCATTGTTCATGGATTTGCTCGAGTGGGCACCAGTAATGTCTCATTCATTAGGAATGAGGTCCATTATTGTTATTGTTTTTGGCATATAGAATACACCACGGGTAGCTTGCCAGGCTCTGCCGTGGCTCTGGGTTCATCCCAGGGCCCAGTATTTTTCCATGTGAGACCATCAAACATCCAGGGCCCACGGGGCAGAGCCCTGGGTATAGATAAGCCTACCTCCTGTCTGCCACCTGCCCATGCAGTCAGGCACCTCAGCCACACCTGCAACACTTGAGGGGTAAGGATATGTGTGCGTGTATACACACATATGTATGTATGTGTGTGTATATATATATATATATATGTGTGTGTGTGTGTGTGTGTGTGTGTGTGTATACACACACATACATATACACACATACATAGACATAAAGACACTTAAATGGGTATCTGAAGAACTTTCCTATACTTACTAAAAGATTTTAGTCAAGTCTGGATTATTTAGAATGATATTTCTTCTGAGTCTCCTGAATGGCAACATAATTTTCTAAATTTATTTTTTATTATATGGAATAAATACCATATAATCAATTCACACCACTGAATGTACGGCTGCCTTCTTTGTTATTCTTCTAGGCCCAAATGCAAAAGAACATTAAAACCCATCAAAATACTATCAAAGGGATCCAAAGACACAGACAGTAGAGCCTCAGAAATGAGACAATGTCCACTAGGTGGAGGGCGCATGGCACAAAAGTCAGGAGCAGAATGATGATAAAGTCCGAAGACTGATGAGAAACTGAAAATGGTCTACTCTATGTCTTATTTTCTTTCAATTTTTGGTTGCAGTACACTGTTGCTCAGAGTCTCTGCATCTTGCCTCGAGTTGCCTCCTGCAGGTCACTTTGTAGATGGGGAAGGAGGACAGTTTGAATGTGGCAGTTTGTCTTACCTTGTGTTCTGTGTTAGTTGGTATAGATATTTTCTCTCATGTTGCCATAATCATTGTGGGACTAGCTAGATCTTACCAGTATATTTACCTGGCCATGTTGGATCTCTAAATAATTAGACCAGAGAGAGATGCTGTTTGCCTCCAAACAAGCATGCATGGCTCTCTAATACGTTCCTAAAGGCTAATATACAAACCAACTATGAAGTAAAGACGAGAATCTTGTGAAGGCTCTGTAGAAATACATACCTAGCTGTAGAATATTCTTTGGTACAGATACATGCCCATCCCCTCCTCCCCCCCCACACACACTCAACTCTGCAGGGGCACTTCCAAGGCAGATCTTGGCTGGGCAACATTAATATCTCAAAGGACCTAGATGAGGTCTTGGGAGAAGAGTTACCTGAGGGGAAGTAAGGATAGATTGGAAGCTGCATCTGGAGGAGTGGGTGCAAGTTATAGGAACCCCTGCTGTGTCTCAGGCTCATCTCTGTACAACAGGTGAGAGGATGAACTGTGAGCTCAAGCTATAGACAAACTTAGCTGCTGACAAACTTATTTGCACAGGACAAACCTCCACACAACACCTATTTGTTGAATGCTTTCATAAAGCTTACACTGTAGTGTGAAATGCAAACGGACAAACATGCTGTGCTACACCAATCACACAGACAATAATGGAGCAGAGAACGTGGAAGTGTGAGGTTGTTCTTTAAAACAAGGAGTGATAGTATGCAGGTAGGACATTTGCTTTGCATGAAACTGACCCACATTCGGTCCCTGGTTTCCCATATGCCCCCCCACCCCGAGCATCACCAGGAATAATTCCTGAGTGTAGAGCCAGGAGTGATCCCAAGCAAAAGATAAAAATAAAATAATAAAATGAGGAGTCAGGATATTCTTACTGGATATTCTCAATGGATCTGAACATAAACTGTGCAGAGTAACCCCTGTGAGTATTTGGGACAGGCAATTCTGGGTTGAGCCGGTACCAAGTCCCTGCACCTATCAGCTGAGTTCGGGAGCATGAACCAGCAAGACAGTAGCAGAAGTGGTCAGAGAAGCAATAGGAGGTTGGGTTGTGGAGTCCAACAAACACACAGCAGCTCTGGCCTCATTTGAATGAGATAATGCAGTGATAGCTCGGATTCATTTCTCTCTCTGAGACAAATTCAGGCTGGAGCCAGACAGTTGAGAATTTTTTGTCTAGATGGTATCTGTGTCTTTACATGGGCATGAATAGATTCTCTCCAGGGAACATTCATAATAATATCAACTATTACAGGAAAGATTCATAGCTAGATTTAACCGAAAAGCGATTAATAAAATGGGTTTAGCACAAAGTAATGCTGTATTGATTCTCTAATCCCTTGGGCAATCACTTTAGGGAAACCCAGCCCCTTATGTTTGTTTGAGAGACAGAAAGGGCCATGGCACTGACCCTCCATAAACAGTATTACCTTGAGGTCCAAAGTGGCCCAGGTTTGGCGAAGCTCTTGCAATGTGCTCAGGACAGTGCCAGAGACTTCTTCCTTCTTGTTCTGAATCAGAGCAAGTCCATTCTGTTCAACTTTCTCTACCTCCCTTTTCTTTCCAACTTAACCACATCTTCTAACTCCTGGAAGTTGAGAAAAAAAACATCCATTTCAGTTTATTTTATTGTGGACTCAGGGATACAATGACTTGAACCATCTGAGTCACATAGCTTAACTTTTTTATATTTAAGTAAATCCAGGCAACCAGATGAACCAGACAAGGGACAGACCAGACGCACAGCTGTGCCACCTGGCCCACATGGAGCAGCCCATGGAGTCTCTGAGGAATCAGCTAACCCCCAGACAAGCCCAACATACCCCTAGGGTAAAGCAGTCAGCAGTCACATGGGAGGAGACCGCGCTGGCTGGACTTGGAGTGGGGATTTGGGCTCTTCCCTCTCCATGCTGGTGGGCATGGTCATGGCCTGACAGCCTCCGCAACCAGATGAACCAGACAAGGGACAGACCAGACATACAGCTGCGCTGGTGTGTGGCCACTCTGCAGCCGTGCAAGAAGCTTACATAACAACATAGGCCAGGACCAGGTTCTTCCAAGGATCTTTCAAATTTGTACACCGTAATCATCATTGTAGTTGTAACAAATTAGGGAGGTTTGATGGGGAATGAGGAACTATAATATCATACTAGAACTCACTACTGAATATAGACATAGAGACTTACATCATAAACTGTAAGGCAAGTCACAAAGTGTAAGAGGAGAGAGAAATACAGAGACAGAAACAGAAAAAGAAAGAGAGAAAGATAAGGTGCCCACTATAGGGGCAGGCTGGGGTTGGGTGGGAGGGGCCGTTGGGACATTTGTGGTAGGAATGGGGCACTGGTGGAAGGCTCAGTGCTGTAACATTGTATGACAGAGACCCAATTATGAATGTCCTTGTAATTGTATCTCACAGTGGTATGATAAAAATTATATTTAAGCAAATCCAAACCCCTTCCAAGTTATTATTTATTTATTTCTATGTTTGTTTGTTTGTTTGCTATTGGGGTCACACCAAGCAATGCTCAGGAGTTACTCCTGGAATTATTCCTAGCGGTGCTTGGGGACCATATGGGATGCCGGGGGATTGAACCTGGGTCAGCCACATGCAAGGTAAACACCCTACACATTGTGCTATCACTCTGGCCCCTAATGTTTTTTTAATGTTATTTCAAGAGAATTTAGCATGACTTTCATGAAAGAGAATATGAAAAGAGAATATTAAAAGAGAATATGAAAAGAGAAAGAAAAATTTAGAATCAGGAACTTAGGTCACCAGTAGAGCAAATATCTGACATAGATGAGATCTTGGGTTTGATTCCCAGCATTCTCTCCTATACATTAAAAAATAAAGAAATGGGAGCTAGAGAGAGAGCACAATAGGTAGATGCCTGCCTTGCATGCGGCTGACCTGGGTTCAATCCCCAGAATCCCATATGATCCCCTAAGCTGCCAGGAGTAATCCCTGAGTGCAGAGCCATGAGTAACCCCCTGAGCATTGCTGGGTGTGACCAAAAATACAAACAAACAAACAAACAAAAAAACACAACATATGGTCCCCTGAGTTCTGTCAGGAGTGATCTCCAAGCACAGAGCCAAGTGTGGCCCAACACTGCCACTCCCAAATAAAAAGAAGTGGCGTCTTAATTCCTATTCTTAAATTCATATATCTTGGTTAGAGAAGCACATTGTTCTGATTAACAGGATGCAGTAGAGAAGTGTGGCATCCTGGGCTCCAGGCTTGTAGTGTTGCTATGTCCTGCAACCTCAAAGCAGCCACCTGAATCACTCAAATGCTCCCTGAGTTAGAAACATCTACTGGGTCTCTGTTCCTCCTTACAGAAAACTAGAAGCACATATTAGATTGTCCCTATTATCTTTATCTTTCCCCTAAATTATTTTGCTGCTTTGATGTGATAATGAAAAGCTGTGTGTAGGCTTTGTTTCCCTCAATACACAAAATTCTCATTTTCTTTGGAATAAGCATTCGCTTTTTTTAAAATTAATTTTTAATTTTTCCCTTGTGCTTTATATAAATGCTATGATCTACAAAGTTGTTCATGATGATTTGTTACAGACATTCAATAATCCAATACCAATCCACCACCATTACAACTTCCCTCCACCGCTGTCCCCAATTTTTCCATCTACCCCTAAGTGTTTCCCCCTAGCTGACCCTCAATCATTTATTTAATATTGCCTGTTATCAATAATTTGCTAAGAAAGTGATCAAAAAATGTTTCTTTAGAAAAACCATTAAGTGAAGATTTTATCACCTTGAAGCTATTAAGCTTTTGCATAAGAGATTACTAAAATGTTGTTATAAGTTAAGCCTTCTGTCTTGAATTTTGTTAACCAAGATTGGTTGTCTTCTACATTACATCCCATCCAGTCTGGTGTGCTATACTACTGGCTTATCAGTGTTGTAGAGTTTGATATGGCCAGACTCCGGGAACACAGATTTTTTAATGGGGTGATACAGCTGGAGTTAAATTTTTAACTGGTTGGCAGCTTTGAGTGCATGACTGCCAGGGCTTGGGAAAAGCATTATGTAACCATGAGTATGAAATGATCAAGAGGGGAAAATAAAGCAAGCAATAAAGTGGCAATGGGCTTCAGGGTCTTAGTTTTCACCATTTGGAAATGTGGAGAGCACAGGTAGGTAGCAGAGTTAAAACATTTCATAGACGTATAATGGATGAGACAGATGTCCAATCTCAAGACAAGAAGCTCGACTGGTCACATGGTGACCAGAACTAACTGACTTTCATCCCAGAGCTGGAGGCAACATGAGCTCTACAGAGGATGGAAGTCCTGTGGGATGTGGGAACTGCACATCAATACATGGTCACATTCTCAAAAATATCACCCATGGGGCTGGGAAGATTGTACAGCAGGTAGGGCTTGCCTTGCATGCAGCCAACATAGTTCAATCTCTGGAACCTCCTTTGGTTCCCCAAGTTCACCAAGAGTGATCCCTCAGTGCTGAGTCAGGAGTTATGTACTGAATAGCACCAGGTGTGATCCCCAAACCAAACCAAACCAAACCAAACCAAACCAAACCAAACCAAACCAAACCAAACCAAACCAAACCAAACCAAACCAAACCAAACCAAACCAAACCAAACCAAACCAAACCAAACCAAACCAAACCAAAAGAACAAAATAACACCCAAGACTAGCTATGTGGATGTGTTGACTATGGATCTCAGAGTGACAAGAGTTACAGGTTATTTTAAGTTTGTATAACTTCTAAGTCCTATATAAAAATGTTACAATTTGCTGTCATGATCCATACCTGTATAATATCGGAGTTTGGTACTAGCTAGAGTCCAGTCTGTGCCATAGCAGTTACAAACTGTACTTATTTTATTTATGCATTTGTGTGATCCAACCTTGTAATCATACTCTAACTCATTCAATGAAAATCATAAAATCACAATGAAATATATAAAATGGTAAGAATATATATTATTATATTTTTGGCTTATTTAAAACTATATCACCAGAGAAGTACACATGAAAAAATTTTTAAGCTGCTCTAACAGGCAAGTGTAAGATATTACATATAGCTATTTAGCTATTTAGTTATTGCTATGCTTAAGTACATGCTTATTTAGTCTCCTTTCCTAATTTTTATGAATATGTTTTTCTCTTGATGTATCATAACTAGAAATACTGCATTCTCTAAAGAGATTCTTTTGTTTTAAAACTGTTCACTAATTTTCACATTATACTTTTGTCAATGATTTGTGAATAGTTCCCAGAAAATAAATATAGTGATTACTAAATTTCTAGGTCACTTATGCAGACAGAAATGATTGCAGAAAACATAATCAACTCTACTATTTATGAATTTTTCTCAATTTTTACCTACATAACCATAGACAACCCTTCCAATATATCCTAATCAAATTGGTCCCTCATTTACCCATAGATAAATACCTTACTGTTTTTGTGGACAATATCCAATGAGTGACCCATTGCATAGAAACGTGTCTCTTAAGTGCTCTGCAATGTTTTGTGGCACAAAAAGCAAAACTGAGGATAGAAATGAAAATGAAAAAAAAACGTATTTTGTGAAAATAAAGGTGTTTTTTTTCTCATGAATAATTAAAAGATGACTCTATTTCTCATTAAAAATGAGAAAAGTCAACTAACCTTAGGATTCTTGCAACAATAATCATTCTTAAGTTAATTCAGAAATATCAGCTTTTTAATGTTGCTTTAAATTAATAACTCCTTGAAAAGAGAAAGAGTGTATTCAAGATTTAAAAAAAATAAAATAAAGCTTGAATCTGGTCACCAATTTAAGTATGTTGGCTTGAATTTCATACTTTGATCCAGAAGACAATTTCTTCAAAATGACAATAAATTTTATCAAGGTTTGTAGCATTGCCAAACAGAATCTTCCACTTAGATCATTGTGATTTATAAGTGATGCCCCCTAAATAACTGTGTGAGTAATATTCCTGCTAAAAATGAATTTTCAATTGAAATCTCAAACTGGCATTGGTGAAGAATTCTTTAAACCACACTTGAAACTTTCTCTTGTAATGCTACCTTGCATGACCCTCTTGAAGTCTAAGATTTGATTGGAAAACAAGTGAAATTTAGTCAAGCTCCTGCTGTATTTTCCAGAAGCAATATTTCTGTCTATTAAATCGAAGATACAGACCCGAAGGGCCGGAGAGATAGCACATTGGGGGAGGGCATTTGCCTTGCGGCCGACCCCAGTTTGATCCCCAGTATCCCATATGGTTCCTCAAGCACTTCCTGGAGTAGTTCCTGAGCACAGAGCAAGAAGTAACCCCGAGCATTGCCGGGTGTGACTCTCCCAAAAGGAATACAGACCTGAGAGGACACAAATGGAGAATGGCAGATAGAAAGAACATTAAAGAAAAGAAAAGAAATGTGGAGGTGGGAGAATAAGGAGAGAAAAAGGCAAAAAAAAGTTCTATGAATATAGTTCAGTCCTTCAACAGTAAAATTTATGGCAATAGCATAACCAAACAATAATCTTGCCAATACAAATGATACTTTCACTTTAATGTACTTCAACTTGGGAACCCTCCAAGAGGCAAAACTACCCAACCTTTAAAAATATGAAATTTTGGCCTATTTCTAGATTTTTTTTTAGATGTAGTGCCATGAATCACTAGTCCCTGGAAATCAACCTGAGTTTCGGATGCATGTTTGGGGTCTTCAATCTTTTTACATCCATTCTCTGGTGTGAAGTATCTTTTTAACAAATTCAACTTAATTCTCAATATGATGGCTTTCTCTGTGATTTTTATGCCCCCTAAAAATTACAGCCTGTTCAGCTGTTTGCCTTAGCCTTGCAGCAGACCGGAGCATCTGCTCTGCCTTTTCTGAACCAACAGCTTTGACTAAGAGCTTAAATCTCTCGCCCTTTTCATGTGCCCCCGCAGAAAAATATTGCTGGCTGGAAGAAAGATGATCGCTAAAGGCTTTTTGTTTTGAAACCCAGAATATAAAAGCAAGATTTAGAGAGCGGCGTCTTTGGTACAATTACTTCACAAAGGAGTCCTCAGTTGCTCTCAGGGAGCACAAGAGAACAGTCACAGCTAATCTGTAACACATTACATATTATTGAATTATTGAAAATTTTTATGACAGCATGAACGAAGGCGCCCACATTTCTGTTGTATAAACAAGAAACATCTGAGGAAATCCTCGGCTCCTGCAGCTCTGGAAATCGTTTAGAGTATGGCCACTCCACCTGACCCTGCAATCCCCATCACTGACAGGACAAGTGGACACCACCCCTGGATGTTTCCTGAGTGGACAGTGGAGGAAGAACCTTGTCATATGAACAGAACCAGCTCATTACGAGGCCATCAAATTTCTGGTACTAACTTTGTTACAAGTAGTGCACGGAAAAGAAGAGAAAATAAAGTACTATTATAAGGGTGGACACAGGCTAATTCTGAATCCCAGGTTAGCTCACAGTTCTCCAATAATATTTTTTAAATGTTAGAGACTTGAGAGTCTAAAAAGCAAATGTACACCATTAGATTATTTTTAATGCATGTAAATGTACACTTATAGTACATATACATTATATACATATATAATTTGAATAGGTTAATTAAAAAGTAAAAGACTATTGTACTATCATGATTATGGTTGAGCGTTAAAAATATAGTGAGATACTTGTTCAAATATTTTGAGTCACAGTGACATGAAGATTACATAAGAAAATGACATTTTGAAAATTTTATAGTCTAGCATGCTGGAATAAAAAAGTGTTTAGGATATGCCATCTTTAAGGAAAAATAATAAATAATCGACACATATTTCCAAACCCTGATGATTATTAAACCTTATGGTATGAGGCTGGAGCAATAGCACAGTGGATAGGGCATTTGCCTTACAGGCGGCCAACCCAGGTTTGATACCCAGCATCCCATATTGTCCCACGGCCACCACCAGGAGAATTCCTGAATAAAGAGACAGGAATAACCTCTGAGTGTCACCAGACATGACCCAAAAAGCAAACACTAAAAAAAAAAAAAACCAACAACAACAAAAAAAAAACCTGGTCAATGAGGGACTTAGTGTTATTTTCTAGGAGAGTTCTAAAAATATCTTATAATTTCTAATTTATAACATCAGGATAAAAGTATAATTCACCAGTCCAAAGGCCAGGACTGGGAAGATATATCAGGTAGTACACATGCCTTGCAAAGATGTCAGGTGCAGGTTCAATTCCCGTCACCATACTTGGTCCCTGGGCCCTGCCAGGGTGAGCAGAACCCCCCTGAGCATAGACTCAAGGGTTAGCCATGAGAACCAACATATGTGTCCCCCAAACTGAAACGAACATACCAACAATGAAACCCAAAAAGCCAAAAACTAATGAGAGAATGTACATGACGCGGCGACTGTTATGTGCTTCCAACCAGCTAATCCTAGTACCACATACAGCCTCCAGAGCATAGCCCGGGTCACCCGGGAGCATAGAAACAGCCCCTGAGCACTGCTGGGTATGGCTACAACCAACCCCACCTAGAATTTATAAATTCAGAGTTTTAAAAGGTCTATAAACTTACATAATCAGATAATTTTGTTACCAAGTGTGCAACATCTTGGTTTTTCAATATTGAGCCCTCAATTCTCAGAAATTACTAATTCCTTAAACTGCCAGGAAACTGTGGCAGAGTGTGAGCCACCCAGGCACATTACCTGACAGTCTTTCATTGCATTCTGAACTGAAGCCTGGTCTCCAATCCGCTGTTGCTGCTTCAATCTCTTTTCCTGGGTTTCAAACCACGTTTTCCAGACATTGTACATTATTTTCGTATTCTGACCAAGATTCCAACAAGCCTTCCAACAGCTGGATCTGATGGAACATAATGGAATAAATTAGCCATTTCATTTTAAAACCAAACCATCAGCAGTCTAATTAATTACCCAAGCCATTCTTTTGTACCAATTAAAAATATATCTCAAATAGACACAGAGAAAGCATTTGACAAGATCCAACACCCGCTCATGATTAAAACCCTCCAAAAAAGAGGGAATGGAAGGAACCTTCTTCAATAAAGTCAAAACCATCTACCAAAAGCCCACAGCAAGTATCATTTTCAATGGGGAAAAATTGAAAGCCTTCCCCCTATGATCAGGAACAAGACAAGGTTGCCCACTCTCACCTCTTTTATTCAATATAGTACAAATTGTTCAGAAGTACTTGCCATAGCAATCAGAGAAGAAAAGGACATTAAGGGCATCCAAATAGGCAAGGAAGAAGTCAAGCTATCACTATTTGAAGATGACATGATATTATACCTAGAAAACCCTAAACTCTCTACCAAAAAACTCTTAGAAACAATAGTTATAGTAGAGTAGCATGGTAAAAAAATCAATACCCAAAAGTGTGTGGCTTTCCTATATACAAATAACAAAAGAGAAGAAAGGGATATTAAGAAAGCGATCCCATTCACAATTCTGCCAGAGAAAATCAAATACCTAGGAATCAGCTTAAACAAGTATGTAAAGCACCTATACAAAGAAAATTACAAGACACTGCTTCAAGAAATGAAAGAGGACATGAGGAATGGAAGCATATTCCCTGCTCATGGATGGGGAGAATTAACATTGTCAAAATGGTAATACTCCCTAGAGCTTTGTACAGATTCAATTTGGTCCCTATAAGGATACCCATGAAATTCTTCAAAGAAATTGACCACACTCCTGAAATTTGTATGGAATAATAAACCCCCATAGGTAGCTAAAGAATGCTTGGAAAAAGAAGATGGGAGACATCTCCTTTCCCAACTTCAAACTTTACTACAATGCAGTAGTAATTAAAACAGCATGGTATTGGAATAAAAACAGACCCATGGACCTATGGAATACAGTTGAGTATCCTGACACCTATCTCAACCACATGATGATTTAATCTTCAATAAAGGAGCAAAAAAAGTACTGAAATGAAGCAATGACTTTTCAGCAGGTGGTGCTGGGGAAACTGGGCAGCTACATGTAAAAGAATGAATTTGGATCTCTGTCTAACACCATGCACAAAAAATCAGATCAAAATGGATTAAAGATCTCAATATCGGACCTGAATCCATAAAGTCCGGAGAGGAAAATATAGGAAAAACTCTCCATGACATTGAAGCTAAAGGCATCTTCAAAGATGAAACACCACTAACAAAGCAACTAGAAGCCAGGGATAAACTTATGGGACTACATGAAACTGAAAAGCTTCTGCAACTCAAAAGAAACAGTGACCAACATACTAAGACAGTCCACATAATGGGAAAGAATATTCACCCAATGTCCATCTGATAAGGGGTAAATATCCAGGGTATATCAGGTACTGGTAGAACTTTACGAGAAGAAAAAAAAGCCAACCCCCATTAAAAAAGGGGGAAAGAAATGAACAGAAACTTTGACAGGTAAGAAATTAGAATGGCCAAAGGCATATGAAAAAATGCTCATCATCACTAATCATCAGAGAGATGCAAATCAAAACAACAATGAGATAACATCTTATGCCACAGAGGCTGGCGCATATCAAAAGAGCAAGAAGAACAAGTGCTGGCGTGATGTGGGGACAAGGGTACACTCATCCATTGTTGGTGGGAATGCCTACTGGTACAGTCTTTCTGGAAAACAATATGGACATTCCTCCAAGACTAGAAATTGAACTCCAGATCGACCCAGCCATACCACTCCTGGGAATATACCCTGGGAAGCCAAAAAAATACACAACAGAAACACCATCTTCACTTTTATTTTCAAAGCAGCATTATTCACAATAGCCAGAATCTGGAAACAACCAAAGTGCCCGAGAACTGATGACTGGATAAAGAAGCTTCGGTACATCTATACAATGGAATACTATGCAGCTGTTAGGAAAAAATGAAGTTGTGAAATTTGCCTATAAATGACGGACATGGAGAAGATCATGTTGAGCAAAATTAGCCAGAAGGTAAAAGACAGATATAGAATGACTACATTTATTTGCATGATATATATACATATTTCTATATATATAAATATATAGTATATATGTGTGTGTATATGTATATATATATATATATATATATATCTTTATAGTATGAAACCAATACCCAAGGGCAGGCAAAACATGGATCAGGAGGTCTTGTCAAAGGTGGAATCTACCACAAACGTGTGGGAGTCAGAGGTAGGTAGGGAAGAGTGCGGTAATAATTGTCGAAAGTGATAATACCAGACATGGGGCAGACATGAGACTCACAGACATAGGGCAGAGCTGCTACCAGCTCTCCCTGTGCCCAGTCGCTCACAAGGCACCGGGAGGGATGGCGGGTTCTAGCCCTGGCCCACCACCCCAGCAGAGCCTCGCAACAAGCCAGACAACCCCCACTCCATGAGGGCCGCCATTTTCCACATCCGGACTTCCCCTCTCATCAGAACTCCATCCAGCAGAAGAGCCTATTACAGCCCGGCTCGCGTGGCCACTTGCGGCCGCGCGGTTCATCAATGGATGCTGGATTTACAGATGACTACAAGAGTATGCCACCTGCACAGCGGAGCCTGGCAAGCCTCCCGTGTCGTATTTGATATGCCAAATACGAGTAACAATTATAGACCTCATCCCTATGACCTGATGTAATGGTTTGAGGCTCTTTATGTTCCTGGAGCAAGAAGATGCCCTTGGGCTCTACTAGCATGAGACAGGACATATGATGTTAGTGGTGCCACTCGAGCAAATCGATGATGAACAGGAAGACAGTGAAATGGTGATATAGGGATACAGTGATAATACCAGCCTAGAACTGAGAATTGAATACAGGCAAAAATACAGGCAAAAAGATACACATGATAACCACTAAATGTATGTATTGTAATCCACAGTGTGTAAGAGAAGGAAGAGAGAAAGAAAAGAAAGAAAGAAAGGAAAGGAAGGAAAGAAAGAAAGAAAGAAAGAAAGAAAGAAAGAAAGAAAAGAAAGAAAGAAAGAAAGAAAGAAAGAAAGAAAGAAAGAAAGAAAGAAAGAAAGAAAAGAAAGAAAGAAAGAAAGAAAGAAAGAAAGAAAGAAAGAAAGAAAGAAAGAAAGAAGAAAGAAAGAAAGAAAGAAAGAAAAGAGATAAAGAACCCTGACATAGAGGCAGGCTAGGAAAGGGGAGGGGGAATTGGGGACATGGTAGTGGGAAATGGACACTGGTTGAGGGATGGGTGCTGGAACACTGTAAGACCAAAACCCAAATATGAACGTCTTTGTAATTGTATATATCTTGGTGGTATAATAAAGAAATTAAATATATATATATCTCAAAATACCATCCATTATATCTCAAAATACCATCCTTCTACATCATATTATATTATATATATATATATATATATATATATATATGTACATATATATGTGATTTAAAAATGTAGTGTGAAGGTTTCTCCTTCTCACTGCCTGAGAAAATCAGGCAGACCACGTGAGCTATATTAATGCAGCCACTAGCCTTGTACTTGCCTGATTCCTTCCCTTCTCTTCAAACCTCCAACCCACTCAAATCTTTCTTTTCTCCTTCCTGGATCTTCTGTTTTGTGAAGGAAACCAGGTATCATGGATACAAGGCAAACACCCTACCTGCTGGGCTATCGCTTTGGCCCCAGAGACTGCGCAGACATGGGGGCAGAGCTGCTACTGGCTCTCCCTGTGACCAGCCGCTCACGAGGGCACCCGGGAGGGATGGTGGGTTCTAGCCCTGGCCCACCACCCCAGCAGAGCCCTCGCAACAAGTCAGGACGACCTCCCACTCCATGAGGGCCTCCATTTTCCACATCCGGACTTCTCTGTCTGTCAGAACTCCACCCAGCTGACCAGCCTATCACAGCCCAGCTCATCGAAGTTCCACCCTGCAGCAGTCTTTCTTTAAATCCGGCTCAGGTATGCCGGGCCAGAGACTTCGCAGACATGGGGGCAGAGCTGCTACTGGCTCTCCCTGTGACCAGCCTCTCACGAGGCGCCTGGGAGGGATGGTGGGTTCTAGCCCTGGCCCACCACCCCAGCAGAGCCTCCGCAACAAGCCAGACGACCCCCCACTCCATGAGGGCCTCCATTTTCCACATCCGGACTTCTCTGTCGTCAGAACTCCACCCAGCAGACCAGCCTATCACAGCCCTGCTTGCGCGGCCGCTTGCAGCCTTGGGTTCATCAATAAATGCTGGACTTAGAGATGCCTACAAGAGTATGCTACCTGCACGGCAGAGCCTGGCAAGCTACCTGTGTTGTATTTGATATGCCAAATACCAGTAACAATTATAGACCTCATTCCGGAATGGATTGAGGCTCTTTATGTTCCTGGAGCAAGCAGATGCCCTTGGGCTCTACTAGCATGAGACAGGACATATGGAGATGTTACTGGGGCCCGCTCGAGCAAATCGATGATGAACGGGAAGACAGTGATACAGTGACAGTGATGTGAGAAGGTAAGAATGCATTGCTTGTAATGGTGAACTAGTAAAGAACTGAAGTAAAGCCATGGAAAAATAATGTCTCTGATAATTTCATAAACTATGGAATACAGGAGAAAACCCTCTTTAAAGGATGTGGAAATATTTTCAAACTGTAAAAAAAAAAAAAAAAAACTATACAAAGAGTAGAGAGTTCATGGAAAAAAAATGAGCCACACTAAAGTTGATGCAGAGTATCCTCAGTGGTGTTCCTTCTAGAGGTATCCCTAGTCCCACAGCTTCTGCTGTGAGTTTTCTGCAGTGTGCTCGCTCTGGGAGTTCTCACACAAATCAGTAAAGCAGGGGCCACTCTGCTCACCTTCTCAGCCACCAGACCCTGCAGGATTTGCCAACTTTTATTCATTGCTCCAAGTTGCTCGGCAAAATCCGTCTTATCGCTGCGTTTACTTTCCACATCCTGACTGCTTATCTGTAGTACAGACTGGTTCACAAAATCCACTGTCAACTGTTTACAGTTAATGTCTATCTTAAAACCCTAAAAAAGAGAGAGCAAATAAAATAAAGCTATGCATGTAAATATCTTACATTACACCAAGAATAGGAATATTCCAAAGCTTTAAATAATTTTAAGATTAACATTAATCACTTTCATGAGTTAAGCCGAATGACACAATCTCTGTGTATTCATGACAATTGGATATATTTATATATGTATATATGTGCATGTATGAGTGCATATATATGTATATGTATATATGCAAATATGTGCATACATATGTATTCATATATGCATATATATGAGTGCACGATATGTATATATGTGCATATATGTGTATATATGTGCATGTGTATGTATTTATATATGTATCATATACATGTATATATGTACATGCATTTATATACATATTTGTATATATGTGCATGTATATGTAAACGTATTTCTAATGTATCCGAAGAATATATATCTCATCACAGAAGTATATCTAAATAATAGATTTTATTTTTCAAATGACACAAAAAATCTTACTTCAAATTATTCTTAGCACTGGATAAATCTGTACCTGTAAATTTGTTATCCTTTATTATACCCCTAATGACTGTGTATGAAAAAAAAACACATATTTCAAGAACCCATTTTTACAACTTGAGTTTTGAGAATTTTTTTCAAATAAAATAATTCCTGAATAGAAGAAGTGAAATTAAAAAAATGTTTGATTACCTTATATTTCTGAAGGTATTCATGAATTGCCTTGTGACCTATGGAATTTTTTATATTGTCTTCATCCTTTTGAATGACATTTTCCATGAGAGAAATCCAAGTCATAACTTCAGAAATAGCATGACGAGATGGGAGCTTGTCCATTTGCAGCTGCCCAAAGAAGAAATATAAGTCACAAGTGTCAAAACCAGAGGCCAATTTCAGCTAATCTAAAATCCAGCAAAGTTCCTTTAAAAGTACCAATCAAGACAATATTTCTGAATGACATTTTTGGATCTTAATCCCATTAGAATATCGAAACTATCAGGCAAATCTAAATAATAACAGTCTGTGTATGTTCCATGACATGCAATTCTATAAATATTGTGTAAACATTAACTAATTAATCAAAATACCAGTAAAAAGAAAACATTGTTCTTATTTTATAGCTAGTTTTAGTAGTTGCAAAAACCATAACTACAAAACCTTCAACAGATGTATTTTATTAATTATCTTGTAAAAATCTCTGAGTATTATGACTCAGAAATGTTAAAAGAAGAGAGAAAATACAAACAATCATTTGGTAGATTTTTGGCACTCTAATACTTATTCCTAAGAACACTGCCAATTTCCCCATCTTTAACTAAAATATACTTGGAATTATGAATGTAACTCCATATACAGATATGCAAATACTTAAAGCAATTTGGAGGTACACAAGCAATCATTTCAAACATTGATGGGCTTATGTATGGAGCAGGGAGATAGGTGAAAGGGAGCTGCTCTTTGCCCTTGAGAAACAGACAGTTGTGGGTTAGTAGGGAGAATGCAGATGTATTGAATGCATCTCTATTCCTAGAACACAGTGTTGAATGTGAAAGAGCGAGAAATAATGCCTGGGAGTTCAGAGGAGAAAAGCAAATTTCCAGATAAGAGAAATACCTATTTCACTTACTCACTTACAATTCTCCGCTAAAAAAACACCTTTTATGAGGCCAGAAAGATAACTCAAGGTGCTGAGCACACGTTTGGCATGTGGGAGCATGAATTCAATTGCCAACACTTCATGAAGACCTAAGCACCACTGGAAACAACCCCAAGCCATGTCCTCTTAATACCCCCAAGTGCCTAGTGCTCTAGAAAAGCTAAGATTATAAAGTCTTTCACTTAATTCTGGTTAAATCTACATAGCTCTTCATATAACAAAGGTGGTGTAGTTAACCACATTTATACATGAAAGTATAAAGTTTAAAAAGTGTGTTAGGGGCCAGGGTGATAGTCCAGCAGGTAGGCATTTGTCTTGCACATGGCCGGCCCATACCGCCCAGGTTTGATCCCGGCATCCCATATGGTCCCCCAAGCACCGCCAGGAGTAATTCCTGAGTGCAGAGCCAGGAGTAACCCCTGAGCATTGCCAGGTGTGACCCAAAAAATAATAATAATAATAAATAAAATCTTTTTTTAAAAAATAAAAATACAAAATACAAAAGTGTGTTATGGGGCCGGAGTGATAGCACTGTGGGTAGGGCATTTGCCTTACATGCGGTCAACCCAGGTTCGATCCCTGGCATCCCATATGGTCCCCCAAGCACCGCCAGGAGCATTGCTGGGTGTGACAAAAAAAAAAAACAGAAAAAAATAATTTAAAAAAGTGTTAGATGAGGATAAAAAAAGTGTGTTAGATGAGGATTCTAACAGACACACATACAAATAGTAAAGATGCACACATGTGCACACATGACACACTCATAGTCCATTCAGATGAAACATTTGTAGACAAAGTTTTATAGGATAGTTCATTTTTGACGTGCAATGTACAAGAAGGGTGAAAAGGCAAAACAGTTAAGACACATTTGTGAGTAAAACCCAATTCAACCAATTTTTCCATTTGATACTACTTGGATTGATTATTAGCCATTAAACCAATGCTGTTCCTTACCTGGTGGAGCTTCTCTTGGACTGCTGGAATATTGTTCAGCAAATCCATCCACTGGGCATCAATGTGTGACAAGTCAGAACGCAGAGCGGCCGTGTCCACTTTCTTTAAACGCAGGAGCTGATTTCCTGTGCTCAGCACTGACGATTTCAAGGCAGATTTGGCATCCACTTCTTTGGAAAACTCCTGAAAGAACCAATGTCCAAGTCAGAATTCAATACCCAGCCCTTCCACTGAAGGAAAGAAATGCATATATTTTTTTTTTATATATATATATATGCATTTTTTGTTTTATGGAAACATAAAAATTAAAACATAAAATTGTTTATATATATATATATATTCCATAAAACAATTTTTTTCCTCTGGGACCCGAGAGACAGTACAATGGGTAAGGCACTTCGGCTTGCACATGATTGACCTGGTTCAATCCCCCGCACCCCATATGGTCCCTGGAGCACTGCCACAGTGATCCCAGAGTGCCGAGCCAGGGAATAAGCCCTGAGTACCAACAGGTATGGCCCTCAGACAAACAACAATAATTTTTTTCCTTAAAGCATTTTCAAGTTAATTTGGAAGGCTGTAGCTTGGTGATAGAGCACATGCCTCATGTCCTGACTGCTAGACCTGGCAAATGCTCCCTTAGACATTTTTTTCTCCACACATTTTGAAGGGTCGTTGTATCAAACACTCTAGAGGAAAATAAAAATATCTCTCCTTTGTCTTGAAATCAAGACACCATAGAAGCCGCTGTTTAAAAACGACCTTAAAGAAGCAAAGATGGGTCAGAGTGATGGTACGGCAAGCAGGGTGCTGCATTTGCCTTGCAAACAGCATTCCATATGGGGCCCTGGCCAACCCCTGAGCAGACAACAGGAGTAAGCCCAGCCCTGAGCTCCATCGGGTGCGGCCCCATAACATAAACAAAAATAAAAAAATAAGGAGGTAAATTGAGTCTTCTTTTTCTGCCTAGCTACTGAACACCGATAGCCAGTATTGAGAAATTCTACCTCCACAGCGTGTTTTTATCACCTATCTTCTTTCACCATGGCTTTTTACCTGCACGGCAGAGCCTGGCAAGCTACCCATGTTGTATTTGATATGCCAAATACCAGTAACAACCATAGACCTCATTCGGAATGGATTGAGGCTCTTTATGTTCCTGGAGCAAGCAGATGCCCTTGGGCTCTACTAGCATGACACAGGACATATGGAGATGTTACTGGGGCCTGCTCGAGCAAATCGATGATGAACGTGAAGACAGTGATACAGTGATATTAGTATATGGATCAGGCTGAGTTAATTGCCTAAGAAAGTGAAGCAAATGCTTTCAGATATTGAGACTCACCAAGAAAGCATTCAGGTGGTCACGCACCATTTCCAGTTCTTGTGGGACTGTTACCGATTGCTGAGTCCAAAATTCAAGCCTGTCTTTTGCAAACTGCAACCAGCGAATGAGTTCTGCAGATTCACTCTGATACCTGCGAGTATATGAAGGAACACAGTAAGTGAAAATCCAGCCCTGACCTTCTGCAAACCAGTCAATCAGCAAAGCTTTTTAAAAAGTAAGAGACACGAAAAAAAAATGTAAGAGACACAATAGATTTGGAAGAACCGTGCCCAGTACTCTTAAAATTCTCAAAATATTTACCACTAAGAAAATCAGTTTGAGTATCAGCTTCCCTATCCTTTCTAAGCTGAACACAAAGGTAATTTTCTGTAACTGTTTGCATCAGCTTCTTCAGAAAATATTAGGTGGCCATGATGCTTGAGTTCTTAGAAACAAAGGCTAAATAAAAAGGAGTGTTGGGGCCGGGCTATAGCCCAGCGGGTAGGGCGTTTGCCTTGCACATGGCCGACCTGTGCCGGCGGGGGTTCAATCCCCGGCATCCCATATAGTCCCCGAGCACCGCCAGGAGTAATTCCTGAGTGCAGAGCCAGGAGAAACCCCTGAACATTGCCGGGTGTGACCCCCCCCAAAAAAAGCAAATAAATAAATAAATAAATAAATAAATAAATAAATAAATAAATAAATAAATAAAAGGAGTGTTATGTCACATAAGTCAACCCCTTTGCTTCCGTTGAGCACTTGCTGTTGCCCTTGAGGAACTCATCCTGCAAAAAGGCAATTCTCCCCTTTCTTCATCTACGGCACAGCTAATAGGCCTTAGATTACAATTTACAGGCAATTTACAGGCAAACTGTTACATGCTGCTTCCTGGAGCATGTTAATGGTACATTTAGACAGTTACACCCAATCCAGACAATTGTGGGCTCTGTCTTTTATTTTCCAAGCTATAAAATATTATAGACTTCATTCCCATGACCTGATGGAATGGTTTGAGATTCTTTATGTCCCTGGAGCAAGCAGGTGCCCTTGGGCTCTACTTGCATGAGAAAGGTCATATGGAGATGTTACTGGTGCCCGCTCAAGCAAATCGATGATGAACGGGAAGACAGTGATACAGTGATACAGTGATAAAATATGCCCATAAGATACAAGATCATTTTTTCATTGCACCCCAGCCAAAGTCCAAGAAGCAGATTATAACATATTTTATTTTTTGGCTTTTGGTGTCAAAACTGGTGATGCTCAGGGGGTAACACCTGGTTATGCACTGAGGAATTATTCCTAGCAGTGCTTGGAGGACCATATGGGATCCCTGTTATTGAACCTGGGTTAGTCCCATACAAGGCAAATGCTCTACCCACATTACTATCGCTCCAGCCCCCAGATTTATAACAAATTATGGCAATAATATAAAATCATGCAAAACATCATTGTATCTTTGTATTACCTAGTCCAGTGTTTCAGTATTGTTTCCAATCTGTGGAGTTCCTTGGAAACTTTGTTGGTATTATTTAACCAGCGCTCTCCAAGTTGATTGAGTTGGCTTTCTAGCTCTGAGCAGCTAATGGAGATGAGAAGTCGCTTTCCATCATCTAATACCTGATATAATTTAGGCTGGTCTTCATTAAGGCTGGCCTTCAAATGCTAAAATGATCAAAAGACGAAGTCAAATGTTTGGACACTGCAATTTTTTTTTTAATTTTTAAGAATTGTTATTTTGGGTTGTGGAGACAGTGCAGGTGAGTAGGGTAGGGCACTTGCCTTGCATGCAGCTGACCAGGGTTTGATTTCTGGCCCCACATATGGTTCCCCAATGCCCACAAAGGAGTAAGCCCTGAGCACAGAGGCAGGAGAAAGCCCCGAGCACCACTGGTATGCCCAAAAAAAAAAAGACAAAACAAACAAAAAAGATAGAGAGCAAAGTAGGAACAAAGAGTCAAAAGTAGCATAACAGGAAAGCAGATCCACACAACTGAGTTGGTGGTTGTGGGTGGGGACTTGAAAAGGAGGGGTTTGGGGGTCCTCGGAGGGGAGAGAGAGGGCATGGTGTTGGAATTATGTACATGAAACACCATTATTAACAGCATTGTTAATTACAGACTTAAATAATAAAAAACAAATTTAATGAGTTTGTTGTACTAAAATAGTCTTTTTTCTGGTACTGAATGCTCATGCTCCCCCCACCCCCAAAAAAAAGATCTATTTTCAACAATAGCTTGGAATAGAAGTGAATAAAATATTTGACTATAATCTGTTCAGACTGGTAAAAACAATATAAAAATTCCAAAAGGTCTTGGAGGCTGGGGAAGACAGGTCAAGCAGAGGACCTGAAAAGTGACAGGACCTGGTTCCTTCCCTGGCATGGCCTGTCCCCATCCCAGAGCACCATCAGGAGTGGACACAACCCCCACCCCACTCCCAAACAAACTGACCAAACATCCACACAGCAATCATTAGCAGTTTTCACGCCATGGTCTGGATGCTCACCTGGTAGATTGCTATTCTGTCGATGAGCCGGTCCTCACTCTCCTCCACCAGGCCTACACTGCGAGTGGTACTCTCCACCACCTCCAGCTGTCGGCTGAGCTCCTGGTGCTCCTCCTCCACCCTGGACCAGGTCTAAAAACACAATATCCATCCTTGAGCTACAAAATCCTCACACAGAAACAGCTCTTCTCAGTATGCTAAGCGGGTCTGCATGGCAGATTCTCTTTAAAGGTTCAGAGATGTTTGGCTTAGAGGTTGGCTCTGGGAAATCAAACATGGCTTTGAGGAAAGATGATGACCTTGAAAAAATCACAAACAGGTTCTGACATTTGCAATGAATGTCACCAG
The DNA here is from genome assembly GCA_021461705.1 of Cryptotis parvus. Lineage (NCBI taxonomy): Eukaryota > Metazoa > Chordata > Mammalia > Eulipotyphla > Soricidae > Cryptotis > Cryptotis parvus. The sequence continues at coordinate 154,782 of JAJIBD010004103.1, forward strand.
GAAATTTAATAAACTCTGAACCTTATTTTCAGCATTAAAAAGGGGGGGGGGGGCAGGGAAGGAGTTTGGGCCAGAGGGCTCTGTACTATGGCTCTGTACTATGGCTCTGTACTATGGCTCTGTTCTACGGCCAGAGCCATGGTGCAGTGGATAGGGAGTGCTGGGTGACACCCCACCTATTGGCCCTGGATTTCTGAATTGCTGATGAGGGATAGATTTTCTCCCTCCTATAAGCCATTTGCAGATCCTTAGACCAAATGTTTAGGCCAAAGAGATTTCATTCTTGTGTAAACACAAAAGGAGCACGGGGGCAAGCACTTGTGAATTAGCTTGAATCTGCATTGATTTTTCCTGGACAGCCCATCATATTTTCCAACTATAAGCCCCAGTCCCATTTAGATTGCATCTAATTCCTCACACCCCCATCCTCTACAAGGGGCTGGATAGTACCAGAAAGAGAGCCACCTTGGATACGAAATGGAACCCTCAGTATAAACACTGCTCCGACCAAAAGATTAAAGTGTAGTCTCAACAGGGCCTGCATGGCTCCCCCAATGTAAAACAGAAAGACTTAAATGCCCTGGGGGAAGAGTAAGTTTGCTTGTAACCTTGTAACCAGAGACAGGACCTTGGTTGGAAGAGATGATCAATCTGGCTTGGGGAACATAGTTTGTATTATTTGACGTGATCTCCCCCATGAATGTTCACCCCGTATATTTAATCTAGGGTGTAGTTATTATACCTGTCTCTTTCTCTTGCTGGGTCTACATAAGACAGCTAGATATATTATTGTATTGTTTATCAGCCTGGAAGAAGAGTAGAGCTCTACATTAGCATCTCTTAAGCTTGAGCCAGGGGAATGGTGGCCCTGGGAATTTGAACTGGTAAATGGAGGCTTTGACTTTGTGAGGCCCTGCCCCAGGAGAGGCAGAGGCTTTTAGCTCTGGTGGGCTGGGAGTCATAGCACATGGTTAAGAGAGATGCAAGTGTGTAGGTGAGCTCTTGGTCAGCACACATGGTCAGGGAACTTGGTCAGCAGCACAAGGTCTGTGTGAGTCTGTCGGCCGGTGAGGCATTGACAGAGTGTGCATAACTGTTGGTGTGGAGTGAAGTTGGTAGAAGTAAAAAGCTTTTGTATTATCTAACTGGACTCTAAAGTCCAGTTTCCTATTATCTAAAAGGACTCCTGGCCTTTAATTCATCAGTTTTTAGCCCCTGAGCATGACCAGGGAACCTGACAGACCCCAATAATTATTGGGGACCCAAATAGGGAGTTTGCCAACCAGGTTTGATCCTCAGAATCCCATATGATTCCCCAAGCATCGCCACTAGTAATTCCTAAATGCAGAGCCAGGACTAACCCCTCAGCATCGCCAGGTGTGATCCAAAAAGAAAATAAATAAATAAATAAATAAAATAAGGTAAGGTTCAAGTCGAATTCGATCTTACTCTAGAAGAGGAGAGAGGGAACAATAAACCTTTCTTTAAAAAGTCTCAGTTTGTCAACAGTTTCCATTATATGATACTGTCATAACTACTAAAGTACATTCTTGTTCTTATAAAAGCAGTCCTAAATAACATATACACTGATATGACTTCATACGCGCCTAATAAAACTTTATTGACAAAAACTGCCAGAGGGGCCAGACTGACCACAGGTCAACCCCAGTTCTGGAGTGTGGGCTTTGGTCACAGACACATCTTCCATTCCTGTCATCTATAACATCTGGCGTCCAGAACATTGTTCCCTTTCTTCCTAAGACTTCCCAAACACGTTCTGATTTTCTGTGACCAGAGAACAGACTCATTTTATGTTCATGCTGCCGGTCAGCTAGAACAATGATGAATAAATTGACAAGAAATGATAGATAAAAGAGACAGACTTGATGAGTGAAGGAATACATTTTCACAGTGTTTCACTGTAGCAGAATATTCTGAGTTATAACCAGGCCAAGCGCACTGATGCCATGTGACAATACAAAGGTCTAGCATTTTTTTGTCTTCAGCTGAATGAGCTCCTCTTTTCTTTTTTCCGGAAGACTAAACTTTGAACCTACTGGCTAGACTCGGGTTTCTGGACCCAAGTGACAGGTCTGCTCACAAGACAATGCCTTCTGAGCAGAAAGGAGGCGTGCATCTCCATTTCCCCCTCTCATTATCAGACTAGTGGTCTGAATCTCAAACATGCAATCAACACGTCCAGTCTGAAGTCAGGATGCTCCCAGCTGACTCGCAGTGAGGCAGAGCTTATGAAAATATAAACAGGAAGCAGAAAGGGGCCAAGGTCACACACAGTGATGAGTGTGAGAGAGTTCCAAGGCGGTATGAGACCTGAGATGTGAGGAAAATCGTCTGGGTGACACTTAGACAACGCAATGGGGACCTGGCCATCGGGGAGGCATGCAGAGCACAGTCCCTCACCTCTAGAATGTACTCCAGCTCCACACCCCTCTTGTGAGCCTTTTTCAGCACTGAGGAAGCCTGCGCCATCAGCTCGGCATGAAACTGCGTTTCTCGTGGGACGGCGAAGCTGATTATCTTCCTGAAGAGAGTTTCCGTCAAGATCATATGAGATTCCAGCCCCTGGAAGTATTCCTGCAGAATTTCACACAATAAGAGGTCAGTGACACCTTTCTCCGCCATGTGACAACAAGAGTGGCTTCAGGTACCAAAGCAGAACATCTTCCCCCTCCTCCCAATGCAAGGCGTGGGTCCAAGGCCGTGCTGCCCAGGTCCTCCGCCCCACACACAGGCCTTACTAGGTGACCAGATATTGCTGAACCTCTCAGGCTCTTACAGGTCCCACAGCCCTGGATCTTCTGGCCGTCCTCCCTCACAGCTTCTGACCCCACTGTACTGACTTCACTTCATGGGCTGCGGCAGTTCCAGCTCTCATGTGTGAACCTTGTTCATGGTCGACACCTCCCAAGAAAAGGCCCTTGACTTGTTCACAACTTTCCTTCCTCCATAGCTGGGCTCTAAGCTGACCCCGCAGGAATTTGTTCTTCCCTGCCAAGCACAGCCTCCCATGTTGATGGGTTATTAGCTATTTTCAAGTTGCCTTCGTACCTCATGCAACAGACTCGGCATAACTGCAGTACTTAAAGAATCTTACGAGCTATTTATTGTGCTTTTTTCTCCCAAAAACACAGTATCATGTTATTGCTATTTTTTTTCTTTTCCTTTCTTACTTTTTGTTTTGGGAGCAACACACAGTGCTGCTCTTGGCTTTATATTTAGGAGCAACGCCTGGTGGGTACTGTGAAACCAAATGTGGTGCTGGGAATTGACTCCACATACAAAGCAAGCCCCTTACCCACTGTATTATTGCACTGGCCCAATAGGGTAATGCTTGGGATGTACATAATGATCCTCTCTCAGCACCACCAAAGTACCTAAGACCTTCTATTACTGTCCTTACATCACTTCCAGTCTCCTGTATCACGTGCCCCTCAATCCCTCTCTTACCTGATATTCTTAATTCTATAACCTAAGGTCAGGGTCTTTTTTTATCCTGTCTAGTCCATTCCTTGTGTTGTCTCTTCATCACTATACCACAGAGTGAGATCAACTGGTGTTGATCCTCTCTCCAGCTTACTTTGCTTCCTATGAGACCATCCAGTTTGCTGTAACCTGAGATGCTAATTTCTTATTTGCTATTATAATGATTATTTTGGTTGGGGTACAGGGACACACTAGGCTGCATTCAGGGATTACTCCTGGCTTTGTGCTCAGGAATCACTCCAGGTAGACTCGAGGGCTATATGGTCCTTCAGCTCTACTATCCCTCCAGCCTTGAGATGTTCGGTTTTAGGTGTGGCAGGCCCCAGAGGATGGAGAAAGGGTCTTTCTCATGTGCTGGTCCTAAGACAATGGATAGAATAGAGGTTCTTAGAGTTGATACTAACAGCAAATGTGAAGGGTTTACTCTGTGCTGGTGCTGGCTGTTTGCTTTCCGAGGCTCACCTCATGCTTGCAACAGCTCTATTTGGTAGGTGGTTTTATTTCTTATGACACAGAGGAGAGTTAGAAAATCCTCAGGCAAGGTAACTTGCCCAAGGTCACCACCAAATTCAGTCTGATCCAAAAGAGCAAGGATTTTTTGTTTTTAATGAACAGCGATTATACCAGAGAAGCATAAAATTGGCAGAGAACTTGGAGGTCATCGAGCCCAACATTTATTGGACGCTGACACCTCTTTAACAGACCCTTCCCTTCTCCCATGACAGCTGCAGATGGGTGGCTCATGGCTGGGAGGGTTGTGAAGACAAACCCCTCTTTGAAGAGGGCTTCATGCATTGAGCTTAATTTCTCAGTTATTTATATTCATTGATCCTCTTCCTCCCACCCCCAGAATAACTAAGGATGATATTTTATTGCTCTGTTCAAAGATTTGAGAAACCCCAGCTGTGAACTTTAAAGCAATGTTTTTAAAGCCAAATGATAAGGCTTTAATAAATCCACACAATTTGGGGGGGAAAAACTGCTGGGAAAAATAGTCTGATTCAAAAAAAAGTCAAAGAAAAAATCCAAACATACAAAAAAGACCACCTTTAGAAACCACCAGAGAGCCACAGCATGGTAGATTCTATTAACCATCTATAACCCAATGGGATTTTTAAAGATTCACTGTAGAAAATTCCCACATTCCAGAGTTTGGGTCTCTCCACTAGAAACTTTCTTTTCTCATAATTTTGGCATATTTCCTTGCCAAGAGTGAAGCCCCTGCATATACTGAAGGAGTCATCTTAAGCTGACCACACCTGATAGGGGAGCCTGGTACTTCTCAAAGTAGGTGGGAACACCCACAGGGGCCTCTGGAATGATCCGAGAAGTGGTTTTCACCTCAGCTGCCATTGGGGATATACATTCTATTTATTGATTTACAGGAGGTAGACTCCCCTGGGGTGCTATGTGATTTGTTTTCTAAGGGGATAGGACATATATTACAGTGGGTAATTATAGGGTAGACCTGGGTTTGATCTCCAGCATCCTATTGGCCCCCACAAGCATTGTCAGAAATGATTCCGGAGTGCAGAGCCAGGAGTAACTCCCAAGCACCAAAAAAAAAAGTTTAGGGACATCTAACATCATCTAATATCCTCAAAGGTTTTAGTGTGATAAGCCTGATCCAACACACCCTCTGTCCCAGAGCAGACAGTGCAGCTCTGCTACCTAGAACAGAGCACATAGGGCATGGCTGACAGAGAGGAAGAGGACTCAGAACTAGGAGGGCCAATGGGCCCATAGCAGAGCTAAGAACAGGCCCAGAGCAGACCTAAGACTGAACAGGGATCCACAGATGAGAGTCCTGGACTTTTTGTCATGCTAATAAAGAGAAATGGGCTGGCCAATCCCAGGCCTGCTGAGCTGGGCATCCTTCCCCACTCACAAAGGCACAAAAACACTTCCTCTCTGACTCTGCATTCTTAAATGCCAGTGGATTGGCATAGACATTTGTTAACCATTTCCAGGAGTCCTTTCTACCAAGAGGAGAAGAAACAATTGGTAATACTGGGTTGCTAAGTATAAACATACCACGAAGGGACAATGTGCTTTCAAAACTCCATTATTTTTTCTTGCTCTGTTGCTTCGTCCACTCTCCTACCTTGTGTTTGTCGAGAAGCTGCTGGATTTCTTCTTTGGAAGACACAATAATCTTCTGGTCTCCCTGCCATCTTCTCACGCCCAGTCTCGAGCAGGTCTGCCAGATCCTGCAGGGTCTTTTCATACTGACTCTTGAGGGCGAGGTTTTGGTTGAGACCAGCCCGACGCGAGCCAATGGTCATCATCAGCTCATCATACATGTCCTGGGAAACAATCAGTGATATGTTCGATGTGAGCTGACCGTTATGTGACGCAGATCTCACAACTGGGATCTTACCCATCAAGCAGTGGGGGGTCAGATGCAGGGTCCAAATGTTGAAAAAAAAATCAGTTTGTGTGTGGGGGGGAAAGGTCTGAGAAGTTGGGAACTTATGGTGAAATGTATTTGTCATTTTAATTTATTTTTATTTTTTGCTTCTTTGGTCATAAACTGGTGGTGCTCGGGGTTATTCCTGGTTCTGCACTCAGGATTACTCCTGGTGGTCTTCAGGGGACAACATGGAATTCTGGGAGTTGAACCCAGGTAAGCAGCATGCAAGGCACATTGTACTATTACTCTGGCTGTGCCGTTTTTATACTATCTTCAGTTAGGTACTCTATTAGCTTAACTGAAGAGAGCAGCTTTTATTTTCTGTCTGCCAAACGATAATGAGACCTCAAGCTCTTTCCCAACAAAAGCTACAGCAACGGACTAGCTGAAAGTGAGCTGAAAGAGTTGAGGACTTAAAAGGGCAATGTCGTTGTCAAATAGGGTGGAGTGAATAACAAAACTGCAAAGACACTTCAGGAGAGGGCGCTACACCAAATGCACAACTTATATGAGTCACATGTGCCTGATTCACGTATCATGTGATGGCTCCCCAGCCAAGCTGGTTCATTTTGGAAAAGGGCAGAATTAATGCCTCTTTACCGCCCTGACGCTGGGTTTACACCTGACATTTAAGCACTAGCAGCAAACTTTCTAGAAAGGAGAAGGAGACACCAGTAGGCTATGATATTTGGAACTCTTAGACAATGCAACAAGGTCATCAGTCAAGATGTTCTTTATAAAATAAGAATTACATCATTTTCGTTTTCAAAAGAAAGGGCTTTTGACCTTATACTGGACTCAGATATTAATCCATGCAGAGTTCTGGAATAAGAAGCAGAGATGAAGTTTTCACGCGTGTATGGCATATCCGTAACTTTGAGGGGTGCTTCTGAGCAATGTTTTGGGGCCCACGGGCCACTCCCTATGGTGCTCAGCCAACCAGGCTGAATAGTTCAATGCCCGGGCTGGTGATGAGCCACTGTTCATAGCCCTGTATTTCTAAAAACCCCATAGCAGGTTCTTATCTAGGTCCCAGATCTAGGAAACCAAATGAATCCCGCATTCATTCAACAAATGAATCTCTTGAAGGATGCAAGGAAGCATGTTTAAATTTCAACTACCTTCTACTTTATTACTTTTTAAATATTTTTTATTTAATTACCATGAAATAGACCAGTACAAAACTGTTCCTGGTTGGGTTTCAGTCATGCGGTGTTCCAACACCCATCCCTCCACCAGTGCACATTTCCCACCACCAATGTGTCCGTTTCCCACTCACCCTCCCATAATCTGCCTCTATGGCAGGCACTTTTGTTCTCTCTCTCCTTCTCTCTCTCTCTCTCTCTCTCTCTCTTTTGCTCATTCTGGTTTGCAATATAGACACTGAAAGGTTGCCATGTATGTTCCTTTATCTACTTTCAGTGCTCTGTTCTAGCCTAGTGTTACTATTTCCAAGTACTAATACCAAACTGATCCCTTCTCTATCTTACCTACCCCTACACTCCACATATATGTGGTAGATTCCAACCATTGGCATGTCCTACTGGTCCCTGTTTTCCCTGGTCTTGGATATTAGTCTCATACTATTTTTTTTTAAATATCCCACAAATGAATGCGGTCACTTTATATCTTCTCTGTCCTTCTGACTCATTTCACTCAGCATGATACTCTCCATGTCCAGTCTTCATCTACTTTATTACTTTTTATTCTGAAATCAAGGCAACCTGTCTCCTCTCTCTCTCTTTCCTTTTTTAATGATAAAGAATAAATATTATTTTTTGAAATTCAACAAAAAATCATATTATTTCCAGCATAGTTTGAGTGTTTTTACATTTCGAACAAATTCTTCCATTTATAATGAAAATATAGATGCATATCCATCTTTTAACTTTTCTAGATAGGTTTGATAATTATTATATTTTCAGGAGTACAGATAATATGTTACTAAGTTCTATTAGAATACTTAGCTGTTAGGTTCACAAATGTCAGAAAAAAATCTTAGTGTCATGACAATACTATTTATTTCATTGCTTGAAATTTTGTGGGAGCTTTGGAAATTTTCTGAGTTACTTAGAAGAAAGATTGGGCCCTCAAGTTATAAATTTTATAAATGAAAAAAGTTTTTTCCCCTTTGACTTCCAGACATGCTGTACCATTAACACTAAGTGCTCTTAGGAAACAGTACCTGAAGCTTGGAGAGTTCTTGGAGAGAAGGTTGCTCAATCTGTAACTTGTCACCTCGCCTCTTCAGTTCAAGGATCCCTGCATCCAATTCCTTCAGCCCATCTTCTGCCTGCTGTATTGCCTATTTAAGGACCAGGACAGCCCATCAAAACTCCATCAATTTTCCACACAAGATATGATAATTTCTGGCCTTAGTTTGATACAATATAAAACCATGATCTACACAGACGAGAGAAGACAATCCCTTTATTACTCTACAGATCAGTTATCTGAAAGGTAAGGAGGGACTGAATGGTGGGCAGCTGGGAGAACAAAGTCTTCCCTAATAAGGAAACTAGTGAGCGGTAACACTGAAAAAAACAGATTTAGCAGAGAGAATAAGGCATCTATCTGCTGATCACGGTTTGGTTTACAGAAATGCTTCTGTCCCTGCCCCTTCTTAAAGCATCTTTGGAGAGTGAATCAGTGAAGCAGGAGGAAAGTGTTCTGAGTATGGTCAAGGCAAGGTTATTATGTACTGGAGCGGCCCATGGAGCCACAGGGCGACGGCTCGCCCCCTGGCCGAGAGCAACATAGCTCCTAGGGCCAGCATACACATGGGGAGGCTACGCCAGCTAGACATGGAGGGGGATTGGGGTCCCTCCCCCATCCCGTCCATCTCCATCCCCATGGGGCGTGGCTATAAGCAGGCAGCCACCAGGACCAGCAAAGCCGGATCAGCTACAGACCAGACCCACAGCCGTGTAAGTGCATGACAGACTTAGATAATAATCAAGTTTAGGACCAGGTCCTTCCCGGGATCTTGCACATATATACACTGTAATGATCATTGTAGGTGTAACAAACTACAAACTGGGGTGGCTGATGGGAAATGGGGAATGGTAATGTCAGACTAGAACTCACCATTGAATGCACACATAGAGACTTACATGTTAAACTGTAAATATCTATAGGGCAAGCCGCAATGTAAGAGTAGAAGAGAGAGAGAGAAATACAGAGATGGAGAGAGAGAGAGAGGAAGAGAGAGAGAAGCTAAGAGAGAAAGAAAAGGGGCCTGTTATAGAGGCAGACTGGTGGGTGGGAGGGGAGTGTTATGAGAAAGGGGCACTGGTGGAGGAATGGGTGCTGGAACACTGTATGAAGGAGACCCAATTATGAACGTCTTTGTAATTGTATATTTTACGGTGGTATAATAAATATGTTATTTTTTGGTTATTTTATTTACTTATTTTGTTTATTCATTTTTGGGTTCACACCCAAACGGCAGAGCTTGGCAAGCCTCCCATGTCATAAGTGATATGCCAAATACCAGTAACAATTAGAGACCTCATCCCATGACCTGATGGAATGGTTTGAGGCTCTTTATGTTCCTGGAGCTAGTAGGTGCCCTTGGGCTCTACTTGCATGAGACAGGACATATGGAGATGATACTGGGGCCCGCTCAAGCAAATCGATGATGAACGGGAAACAGTGATACAGTGAATAAAAAAAAAGGCAAGGTTATACACTGTGAAGCAGAAAATCAAGTTACAACAAGTTATACAAGCAGTGGCTAGTGCTAACTCTTCTGTTCCTAGTGAGAGGCCTGCAGCAACAGAGCAGATCTCAGCCTGGCCTTCAAGAGCTTAGATTGAGCAGGAGGCCAGAGTAAACAGAGGCAGAAAAAATGGGGCTAAGTACAACAACATGCTTAGCATCCTGAAATTCATCCCTGGGAGAGAAGCAGAGAAAAATGGTCCCTGCAACATCCTAAAGGAGGCTTTGGTATTAAATACAGCCTCTGGAACTAGTTCATTCTTCATAAACATTGTTTTCTTTAGATTCAGCTATAGACCTATCTTTCCACATTCTCGGTCGATGTCAGCCAGCATTTGCGCCGCTTGGCTAATGTTTGGTGTTATTAGAACAATGTCATCAGCGAGCGGGGGTGGGTGTAGTTGCCGACCATCTATCTTCATTCCCATTCCTTCCCATTCTAATTGTCGCATGATGTTCTCGAGGGTGGCGCTGAAGAGTTTTGGTGAAATGGTATCACCCTGTCGAACCCCTCTTTTCACATTAATGATCAGTTCTTTGTAGAATGGTGAGATCCTGGTGGTGAATCCGTAATACAGCTCATGAAGGATCTTGATGTATTGGGTTTGAACACCCTGTTTGGCTAGGGCCCCGATGACTGCTTCAGTCTCCACAGAATCAAAGGCTTTCTGTAAATCAATGAACGTGAGACAGAGCGGCATCTTGTACTCCTTACAAACCTCAATGAGCTTGGTTACTGTGTGGATATGGTCGATTGTGCTGAATCCTTTCCGGAAGCCTGCTTGCTCGCATGGTTGTCCTTCATCTAGTTTTCTGCTAATCCTATTCAGGATGATTCGTGTAAACAGCTTGTTGATGATGGGCAACAGGCAGATGGGGCGATAGTTGCTGATGTCGTGAATGTCTCTCTTCTTGAACAGTAGAACTCTCCTGCTGGTTTTCCATTGGGAGGGCACCTTGCATTCGGACAGGTAGCATATGAAGAGCTGAGCTAGTGTATTGATGAGTACTGATGGCAGATTCTTAAGGTGTTCGGGTCTGACTTTGTCTGGGCCTGGTGCTGTTCCCTTCTTTACCAACAAGATGGCATGTCGGATTTCAGAGGGAGAACATTGGGAATGACATATCCATCCTGTGGAATTTGGTATGTGGGCAGGTGGATGTGGCTATCAAAGAGATTTGAGAAGTCCTGGATAATCTTCTCCATTGCCTTTCTGTAACATGTGATAGATCCATCAGGGGCGTCGGAGGGCAGTCATCTTGGTCTTATAGTTGGCGAAGGACAGGCGGGCAGTCGCGAATGCTTCTTCCGGCTTCTGCTGCATCTTCCAGTATTTCTGCTCTTCTGTCTTTGAGGTCTTCTTTTTATCACTTCTCTGCACCGTTTAGCAAGCTTGGACATTAGCATTTGGTCTCCTGAGGCTCGTACCTTGCCACATTGGCGAATGAGCTCAAGAGTTTCTGAAGACAAGCGTCCTTTTGTGTCTTTCTTTCTCTCAGCATTCTTTGCACAATCATGGAGGTGCTGAACCAGTTGGTTGTTGTATTCTTCATCGATGTCGTCAATGATGGTATCTTCCCGTGTTGCTGCAATGGTGCCAAAGAGTTCCCAGTTGGTGGTCATTCTGGGAGTTCTCTTCTTAAACTTTGCAGCCTTTTCTCCCCATTGCAGGAAGTAGAATTTTGCACAAAGGAGACGGTGGTCTGATCCTGTTTGGAATTTGGGGACGACAGCAACATCGGTCAGACAAAACCGTCGATTGAAGATGATGTGGTCAATTTCATTGTGGAACTGTCTGCCAGGAGATTCCCATGTCCAAAGTTTCGCTTCAGCCTTCTGGAACTGTGAGTTCCCATGAATGGTCTTGGTGGACATGATGAACTCAGATAGTCTCTCACCCTGTTTTTTTCCATTCTAGGCCATGGGTCCCGATGTGGAGTTCTTCAGTCGATCTTCTTGGTCCTATCTTGGCATTAAAATCACCGACTATGCTCTTGTAGAAGGTGTGATCTTTTTATAGAACCCCTCCAATTCCATGTAAAAGTTCTCAATTTCATCTTCTTTATATGTGGATGTTGGTGCGTAGACAATGAAGATAGAAATTGCTGGCAGTGGGCCACATCTCTTCAAGTGCAATCGTCCTATTCGGTTTGTTAGGCATTCAAATGAATCAATGTTGACGGCCATGTTCGTGTTGACAAGGACACCAACGCCACCGACGCCTCTTTCATCGCATGTTCCAAGGAACGATTCTTCTCCGGTGTCAAATACAGCATGGTGCAACTGACACCTCCTCGTCTCAGTCAGACCAATGATGCCGTACTTGATCTTTTGCGCTTGCACCATCAGATCCTCAATATATGCTTCCGATGCCAGCGTACGTGCATTGAAAGTACAGACAGTCATTTTAGTCCTTCGTTTTGGCAGCCTAGGATGGCCATGAAATTTTATCAGGCACTGCTTGTTTGCCTTTCTTACTGCTGCCGTATTAAGAGCTCTTCTGGGCTGGCTCAGGAAAATAAACATTTCTGTTACTGGATTTGGCATATCGAACACGCATCAGACAGCTTGCCAGGCTCTGCCATGCGGGCGCTATATTTACGGTTTGAGGCTCTTCATATTCCTGAATCAACCAATGCCATTGGGCTACATTGGCACGTGATAGGGTCCAATGGAAATGTTACTGGCACCCGCTCGAGCAAATCGATGAATAATGGGATTCAAGTGATCAAGTGATCAAGTGATTCCAATTTATCTTTCCTAATTCACCGCTGTATACACATCAGGGATTTTATCTGCTTATTCACTAGTGTGTTATTACTGGTTTTGGCATATCAAATATGCATCAGACAGCTTGCCAGACTCTGCCGTGGGACAGTATACTCTCAGGAGCTTGCTGGGCTCTCTGAGAGGGGTGGGGTAGAATATTCTTGCCAAGGCATAGAAAATCAGATGGGCTGAGTATGTAATGTGATTTGGAGACAACCGCTGGACTAGAGCCGTTACCGACTGGATCCCACGCCGATGTTAAAAGGTCACGTGGCTGCCTACCTACAAGATGGTCAGACTTCTTTGTCAAGACACGAATGAATGGTTTGGGGTTCTTCATATTCCTGAAGCAAGCAGATGCCATTGGGCTACACTGGCATGTAATAGGGTCAAATGAAAATGCTACTGGCACCCGCTCAAGCAAATTCATGAATAACGGAATGTCAAGTGATCAAGTGATTCACTAGTGTGGACCCCCATTCCTCCCCATCCCTTACCCAAAATCTGCAGAAACAAAGAATCTAGTCAAGAAAACTATCAGACTAAAAGGTAAGTCAGTAGGAGATGAGAAGACTATTCCCCCACACGTTTAAACACTGGGACAATACATGTGTTACATGATAAAATCCACTTGTTGTCCATATTGTCAATGAACATTTGAAATTTCACAATAATGATAGCTACTCTAAAGCATTTGCTATTCCAGAGAAAGGCAGCTATGCCTACCTCGATCTGCTCCCCACCGGCTGTTCAAACACACTGGCCATTTTCTGTAGAATGATGTACTTGTTGTCAGCCAGGGAAGTAAACAGCACCTTCAGGTCATTCTGCCAAGGAAAGCAAAAGACAACTTACATTCACAACAGGGAACTGAAAACTGGTCGCAAGTGTAACTGTCCACTCTTAGAGATTAATCGAGGGGTAGGAATGTCAAGAGGTTGAATTATCCAGCCAAAGAGAAAGGGAACCATAACAATTGATCAGAGTGCCAACACTGATTTGTGAAGAATGTGTTTGACAAAGTCTCTCCACCACAACGCAGATGGAATAAACTATGCATATTCAAAGCAATACCAGTCACCCTAATCTTCTCATTATGCCAGAGATAAATGTGCACATTTAAACATTAAAGCAAATGTATAATGCTCTGACTTGAGACAACCTACAGATATTACATGAACTATAAGACATTACATTTATGAAAAATCTGATAAGAACAAAATTCTTTTACCCTTATCTCCCTCCCTTCCCACACTTCCATTTAGTTTCATTTCCAAAAAATTTGCATAAACTTATAAAAAGCCATGCAGAAATTTGGAAAATAAATACTATGCATGATGAGCAAATACCTATGAAGAGTCAATGCAAAGATGTCTTAGTTGGCAGGCTAGCAAAAATGGCATGTTTAAATGTCCAAATATACTGAGTTCTGCACAGGAAAAAGAAGGTTGTCAGAACGGTGGTGCTCAGTTCAAAATGGGGCAAAAGGGGGCGGAGGCGATAGCACAGGGGTAGGGTATTTGCCTTGCATGCAACCGACCTGGGTTCGATCCCGGCATCCCACATGATCCCTCATGCCCTTCCAGGAGTAATTCCTGAGCATAAAGCCAGGAGTAACCCCTGAGCATCACTGGGTGTGACCCAAAAAAGCAAAAAAAAAAAAAAAAAAAAATAAATAAATAAAAAGGGGCAAAAGAACTTGAACAAAACATTGATTATTAAATGTTTTATTTCCTCCCCGAAATACCAGCAACCAAACTCTGCTTCTAACAAGTTAGGAAACAGTAGAAGGGCAGCTGCCACACCACATTCTATTATTCAGGACTTTCTGACACTAGGGCCTGAGAGATAGTATAGAGGGAGGATGTTTGCCTTGCAAGCGGTCAACCCAGGTTCAATCCCCAGCATCCCATATGGTCCCCTGAGTACAACCACGAGTAATTCTTGAGTTCAGAGCCAGGAGTAACCCATGAGCATTGCTGAGTGTGGCCCAAAATTAAAAATGGACTTTCTGATACCAAGCTTGGATATGGTTGAGATGCAAAATCCTGACTGCTTCATGGAGAGGGAGGTGGACAGACCAAGGAAGCACAAAAGCCTCTTTAAGGCTGGGAAAAAGCATTTCACACAAAATACAAAGCTAGAAAGCAAGCAAACAGGCATCGTAGGGAGTGAAATACCAGAAACAACATTGAACATTAGCATCTGAGAAGGGCCGAGTGTCCTACCAGGCAATGATGGTCACTCAGCATCCAAACTCATGCACAAACCTACAAGTGGACTAAAGAAATTTTGAAAAATGGTACCAGAAATAAAGGCCCTGCTTTTGAGTTATGATAATTTTGGTGTTATTCAACTGTGCTGAGGGTGAACCATGCAGGCTCTTGGAATTCTAACACACAGTGATGTGTCTGCAGGCACTTGGAAAAGATTGTTTCAGCTGAACATATTTGTTTCAGGAATGTAGTTCAGCAGTAAAACTTTTGCTTTGCATGTGTGGGGCCCTGGATTCGATCTCTGGCATTAAAATTATATTAAAAACCATTATCATTATTATTATTATTATTATTATTATTATTATTATTATTTTTGCCTTTTTTGGGTCCTACCCAGCAATGCTCAGTGGTTACTCCTGGCTCTGAACTCAGGAATTACTCTTGGTGGTGCTCAGGGAACTATATGAAAGCTGTGGTTGGAACCTGGATTGGTCACATGCAAGACAACGTCCTATCTGCTGTACTATCACTCCAGCCCCCATTATTTTTTGAAACCACCCTTTTGTACAATAGTACCACTATTTCTCATTTGACATTTGCAATGCTACTGTAGCAGGCCCATCGCCCAAGTGTGAAGGTCTCTCCATCATCGTCCCAGGGGCTCCCTTCACCCTCCATCTTCAACTCACAGGTGACATTATCTAAGGGCTGGTTTCTATTGGGGATTATTTAATTCCTTTCTGTGGCTAAAACCCTATTTCTCAGTCATTTTAATACATTTAAAAGAAATAAAGTCTCTAAAAATCTACAAGCATTTGTGACAACATCAATTCATATCTAGAAGAATAAATAGTATCAAACTACAGCATGAACTAAAAATGAAGAGAGTGCATTTAAGCCCCCTTTATTATTATAGTTTCCATGCAGCTGACAGGGTCCAGGGTACAGTATGGGGTGCAGGGGATTGAAACCAGGCTAGCCATGTTCGAGGGAAGCTCTCTACCCTCCGTGCTACTGCTCTGGCCCTGTCACACTCTATGTTTTCATCTTGATGATATTCTACTCATATAAGAGAAAATATTTTTCATTTCTGGAAGGCACACTAATTATTGGAAGATTCTACTCAGAAAAACATTTAAGAGCTGATCATGACAGTAATAGGAATGTTGATATTTTGGTGGAGAGTTTTGAGACCACTGGTCGTACTGGTGATGCCGTAACCCGGACACCAAAGCATAAACGTCAACACTATTCTGACCAGGTTTTGCAAAACAATACAAATTTAAAAAGCAGTGAAAACCCAAAGAAATATGCGTGTCTTCTTCCTACACTTGGGATAGAGCAGGAAATGGCGGTATTTCTGAATTACACATCTAACAGGCTTCATAATCTTTTTTCTTACAGTCTTTGAGATTATTTGTAGGCCTGGAAAAAAAGGAGGATAGCTATTTGAGAAGCAAGAAGTCAAGTATTAAAAGGATTTGGGTTGCCTCACTCATTTAATAAAGAACATACTTTCCACTGCCACTTTTCAAGTGACTTTCAATTCTTGTTTTCACACCCAGGACATTTATTTGGAATAAAATGTAGGGCAAAGAAATTAAGTACTGGAGAGTTGATAATTAACTCGCGATGGCCTGCGCATTCTTCCACATCAGGTTGGGTACCCAATGGTGTTGGCATGTTGGCAGAAGGGCCAATGCTCAGACTCAAAGGCTAAATGAAAGGCAGAAGGTGCCATTCCAGTAATAAGAGTGGTTTGTTCTTGACCTTTAATTATATTAACACTGGAACTCTTTCTCTCAATCAAATAGGAAACCAAACACGTTGAAATGTCACTTTCTGTTCAGAGTTGATAGAAACATGTTATCAGAAGGGAAACACTGATTTTGAAAGAATTTTAAAGCAACTTGCTCTCCTCTTAGTCTCCTGAACAAAACAAGGTCCCAAGACCTAATGCCTAGTATACACTTGACTCTGACTGGCTGGACCTGATGAAAATTTAAACATTTAAACATACTATTATAGTAAATTCTTCCATTCTTTTCTCCTCTTCCCCCCTTCTCTTCTTCCTCTTCCTCCTCCTCTTCTCTCCTTTTCTTCTTTCTTCTTTCTATTCTCCTCCTCTTCAACATTCTCCTGCTCCTCCTCTTCCTCATTCTCTTGCTTCTCCTTTTCTCCTCCTCCTCCTCCTCCTCCTCCTCCTTTTCTTTCTTCTTCTCTCCTCTCCTTTCTTTTCCTCCTCCTCTCTTTTTTATGTTGGAGTCACACCTGGTGATGCTCACAGATTACTCTTGGCTCAACACTTAGGAATTACTCAAATGGTCCATGGGGAACCCCATGAGATGCTGGGACATGAACCTACGTTCACCTTGTGCAAAGCAAGCACCCCACCTCTGTACTATTGCTCTGGCCTGAGCAAATCAAAATTTTACATCATATCTTGCTTGTAATTATATGATTTTATACAGCTCCTTTGCTACTATAAATAGAATGAAATTAACAAGCTGCAAGGTGTTTTTATTAAAAATGAATATTAAGAGTAAATACCTACGGAGGCTTTTTTTCAGCTCCTCTCATTTTATTTTTTTAATTTTTTTTTTTTTTAACAATTAAAAATGTTCATGTTTGGGATTCGGCCATACAGTGTTCCAGCACCCATCCCTCCACCAGTGCCCATTTCCCACCACCAATGTCCCCGATTCCCTCCTCCCTCTCCCAGCCTGCCTCTATGGCAGGTTCTTTATTTCTTTCTCTTTCTCTCTCTTTCTCTTTTCCTTCCCTTCCACATTGTGGATTACAATACATACATTAAAATGATGTCATGTGTATCTTTTGCCTGTATTTAATGCTCAGTTAGTTCTATGTGGTAATAGCACTTTCGACAATTATTGGCGCACTGTTCCCTTCTACAGAGGCTTTTTTTTAATTTGCTGAAGTTTACAATCACTGTTAAGGTTTCATTATTCAGTTGGCAACAGAATGAATAGTTCCTTAAGCCAGGAGCTTAAAGGCAATAAGAAATATGAAGAGTGGGAATTTAGAAGTAATGAAACACATTTTAACCCAATTAAACAGAGATTTCAGCCACTGCGTATTGCAGTTAAAGAGTTTCATCCATATTATAGAACTTCTTATGTGTTCTTTTAGGAATCTCTCTCTTTTTTTTTTCCTTTTTTGGGTCACACCCGGCAATGCTCAGGGGTTACTCCTGGCTCTTTGCTCAGGAATTACTCCTGGAGGTGCTCGGGGGACCATATGGGATACTGGGGATCGAACCAGGGTCAGCTGCTTACAAGGCAAATGCCCTACCTGCTGTGCTATTGCTCAAGGCCTAGGAATCTCTTTTAAACTTCTATATAATCAACCAGAAATTATAACGTGATTGTCATGAATATTGGTTAAATTTGGTATTGTATTCATTCCTTAATCCTCCTAGATGGTTTTTCCAACTTTTTGTTTCTAGGATCAAATAACTTTTAGCTTTCTTTCTTTTATTGGGGGCTGTTATTAAGAGAGTGGATAATACTTGGTTGTGAACACAGACAACAGTATTCAGAAATCACTAACCCTCAGGGATCAATCCTGGCAGACCAAACCAGTGCCAAGGACGAAACATCTTCACTCATGAGCAAGGAAGAACCTTAACTACCGCATTGTCTCTCTGGGCTCCAAATTCTTAGTTTTCTAGTTCTTGAGCTCAGAACCCTCTATGTTCTTGCTCTTTATTACACATTGGAGAAAAGCATATGCCGATCATTTGCTGCCAAAAGCCATCCTATTTACTCCTGAACAGAGAGAGAGACCGTCCAGACATCTCTTACCTGGAAATTGAGTATCTGCTGGAGTCTGTCCTTCATCTGATGACATCGTTGATTTACCACAGAGTCTAGCAAGGATAACCTGCCCACGAGACAACCCAGAGTGCCTTCAATCACATCACGGTTCTCCCCATTCTCCGGAAATGCTTGGGAAAACAAGTTCTTGTTCTTGTCCATTTCTTCAGTCATTTCCTTAATATCTTTGGCAAGAGTCTAAGGTTGAATAAAAATAAAGTTCATTTAATATATTGATCCATAAATCTCTATGACAGTGAATCGTTTCCTTATAGAACACTTCTCTCCCTCTTACTGTGCTGTTTTGATTATTTCTAAGGCAAGATAAACAACCTCATGTGCTTCTATATGTTTAGGCAAGGTTGTGCTTTCCTTTTGGGGAAGGGGTTGTTTCCAAGCACCACTCAGGGGGATGGGGAGTTTCTTCGAGTGATTCTCAGCCAACTGGGCTGTGGTTTTCTGTGAGCACCCGAGAAGATGGTGCGATGTGCGGGAATCTAGGTGTGAAACAGAACTGAAGCACCGTCGTGAGCAAGGCATGTGCCCTAAACCCTGTGCTGTCTAATTTCTGTTGCCTTTTTGTTTTAAGAAACCTTCTATGGGCCAGGGATGTTAACTCAGGGCACCACATACCTTTCAGGTGTAATTACCCTAGGTTTAACCCCAGAGCCAGTAAAATAAAAACTCAAAAACATTCACGAAACTACATCAATAGTTAGCAATAACAAACTCATGGTAAGGGATGTGTTTTTCAAGTCTGACTTAGGACTCCATGCATTATTTGCTTCAGCCTGCACTCGCATATGGAGAATGTATGTGTGATCTGTGAGAGGGTTTCTACAAAGGAGCCTCTCTTTTCTCCCCTTCCAACATATACCAGATAATGAATAAAAATGTAAAACATGGTGCGAGAGAGATAGTGCAGCAGGTAAGATGCTTGCCTTGTACTGGGCTGACCTGGGTTTGTTCCCCAGTATCCTGTATAGTCCCCAGAGCCACTCCAAATGTGATCTTGCATTCAGAGCCAGTATTAAGCCCTGAGTACAGTTGGGTGTGACCCAAAACAAATAAACAATAAAAGCAAAACAAATATACTTCAAAAGTTTTCATGTTTTGGGGCCGGAGCGATAGCCCAGCGGGTAGGGCGTTTGCCTTGCACGCTGTCAGCCCATGCCGGCCCGGGTTCAATCCCGACATCCCATATGGTCCCTCAAGCACTGCCAGGAGTAATTCCTGAGTGCAGAGCCAGGAGAAACCCCTGAGCATTGCCGGGTGTGACCCAAAAAAGAAAAAAAAAAAGTTTTCATGTTTAGGCCATTCTTTTCTGTGGCATAGCCAAGTACTTTCAACAGACCTGTTTGATACTTGATCTTTACATAGAACATTAGTGTTCTATGTAAGTACCACCTACTCTGACACATCACATACTTGGGCTCAAGACGTGACTCTCACCTCTTGGGTGGAAAGGCAAGCTTCTGTTTCCTCTGGTAGAAGTGCCGTAGCAACAAATAAACGCTCTTCAACATCATCCAACCAAGTAGAGGTGGCCGAGACCCCCATCATACAACTGACGTTCCAGCTGAATATTTTGCTTCTTCGTCCCTCCACCCTGGGAAAAAATGAAAAATTAAAGAGGGGACCAAATATATTAATGACAGTGTCTCAAAGTAACCAGTCAAACAGAAGAATGATTAGAGTCCTAGGATCATAAGCATCCCTTATATTGAGAGGATTGGTTCTAACAATACTGCAACGGAAAGCATAAATGTTACCCATTCATCGAGAAAATTAAGCAACCAGGAAGAAGCCAAAGCCCAGAGACATTCTCAGGGCTGGCACTCGGGTTGGGTCTCAACTGTTCAGCACAGGGCTAGATCATATTCGCATACAAACAGACCCACAGCCACCTGCCTACCTGGGAAGAAACCTCCTCGAAGGCCTGATTCAATCCATCCAGGAGAGACGTCACAGCTGATTTATCTTGGGGCTGCCCATCCCCTTTGTACAGTGGTACCCCTGACAGGAGCCGGTTTGGCCTGCTGTAAAGCTGCAAAGCAAGGATATGGGGAGTTTGTTGAGGAGCCTGTGTGCTGGGTCGGGGCTTTCTTATCTGGGGGCATTTGCCTTGCATGCAGCCAAGCTGGATTCAATCCCTGGCAACTCATATGGTCTCCTGAGCACTTCCAGGAGTAATTCCTTAGTACAGAGCTAGGAGTTGTCCCAGAGAATCACTGGGTATAAACCAAAAAGCAAAAAAAAAAAAAAAAAAAACAGAGATAGGAGGTCCGGAGGTCCATTCAGAGTTACAGGTGCCACTAGCCAGTACAAGGCAAGAACTCCTGCCTCCAGGATTGGATTTTATATTCCTCCAGGGCCAGAACTGGGGATTCTCCCTATGTCCACAGCCAGAAAGCAGGAGTGGCAGCCCACGAGCTTTTGTTAAGAGGGACAGAAATGCCCAGCTCTGGAGGAACCTGCAGATTCTCCAGAGCGGAGGGCCTCAGCATGACCATATGTCGTGACCACCCGCTGTCGCCCGTAGCTCTGTCCCCTTCGGCGCTTGCTTCGTCAGCACCTGCCTTCTCTCCTCACAGGCGCTGCAGCTTTGATCCTGATTCAGCTTCTCCCAGTGACAAGCTAGTCTCAGAGCTGTGAGAGCAGCAGCTTCCTCAAATCCCCCATAAGCATTTTACAACATCTTCGCTGCTGATACACAAGCAGGCGAAGTGGTTCCACAAGCACCTACACTGGCCCAAGACCCAGCTTGAGGCTTTACCTTCAAGTGGGAAGTGTCACAGGCTCACCTGGGTTTCTGGTTAACTTGTTCCCTAATGGGGAGACTCCTCTACTCTCAATTGTTTCCTGACTTCTACTCAGAACCAACAAACAGTCATTACTATTATCTATCTACCTGGGAAGCTTCATAGTCCTATTCAGTTCCATCAGATCAGTGAGATTTGGGGGAATCCAGGCCAAGAGCACACTTAATAGTAGTCACCTTAAGGGCCAGCCTACCAAAAGGTCAGTCACCTTTCTAGCGGGTCATATCTTTCTCTTAATTTTAGAAAATTAAAAATTTTGGTGGGAGACTCAGGCCCAGGTGCATGGTCAGAGATCTGGAAAGAGCTAGAGATCTGGGGAATCCCATTATCTTGGATTATAGTAGTAGAACTTGGTTTATTATTGGTAATTAGTAAAGGCTCTGCCCCGTGGGCCCTGGATGGTTGATGGTCTGACACAGAAAGAGACTGGGCCCCTTGGGATGAACCCAGAGCCACGGCAGAGCCTGGCAAGCTACCCATGGTGTATTCGATATGCCAAAAACAGTAACGATAATGGAGCTCATTCCCAACAAATGGGGACATTACTGGAGCCCGCTCGAGCAAATCGATGAACATCGGGAAGACAAGTGATAAGTTTAGAAAATTAATTCATTTCTGGATGGGGTTTGGTAGAGCACTCAACAGGGGGTTCAGTAGCCTCTGGGAACCTTCCTTGGGATTCTCCACCATCTCTAACCAGGATGATGGGGATGATGGTTCAATGTAAGGGCCCAAGAATGCAGCACTTGAGGGGTTAGCTGAGTCCCGGGGGGGGGGGGGGTGTCCAGGGCTACCCCTCAGGGGTATAGCAGGGAGCATGCAGGGAGCACGTAGTACTGGGGATTAAACAGCTGCTATGAGGCAAGGCCTTGACATCTGTACTATCTTTCTAGTCTCCTTCTCCTTCTTTCATACTCTCAAGTTTCCAATAAGTTTCTCACTAACTTCTGGAACTCTTAAGTACTGCAAGTGGCCATGCGAAAGAAACCCAGTAACCTAACAACTTCAGGCCGGTACTGGGGCGCCCTTTGCCCTAGATGTCTGAATCCTTCAATGGCACCCACAATTTTCAAACTCCTGGGAAGATGAGAGAGATACTGCAAGTGTCATGGTCTATACTCCTGGGCAATCAATTCATCATGGCTGAAACTGTACTTCAAAATCAATTTCCATACAAATATAATTACTGAGGGAGCTACCAAACGACCAATACATAAAAAATATTGGTTACAAATTTAAAAAAATATGCAAAAATACCCCAAATGAACTTGCTCTTAGTTCTTTCTCAAACACGGATCTCACTTGCTTGTCCATTTCTTTGCTTACTTATTCCCACACTGGAAAAGTCCAGGTTCTCTCTTGAACATATATTTCCCCTCCTCCTCCCCTCTCACATCTAAGTAGGTTTCAATAAAAATTATTTTGCTTCATTAAAAAAAAGAAAGAATATTTTATGACTTATTTTATGACACCTATTATTGCATGAATAACGAAGACATGGATTATCCTGTAGTTATATTTCGTTAACATAGCTTTACGTCTTCTATATGAGTTAATAAATGAAAGGGAAATGTCTGATACCACTTGCTCTTGCTCCTGTTCCAGCACATTCTGCAGTAATTTCTGCTTGGTGCTGAACTCTTGATGGAGGCTTTCCCCACTTCTTCCTCATCCGGTCTTCAGCGGGCGTCTTCTTCCCTTCCAGCCCCACCTCCTGGGACAACACATCAGGTTTTTCGCTATTAGAAGAATAAATAAGCTAAGTTTATAAAGTGTGCAAAAAAGTGGTTAAGTTTTAAGTAACTGAGTACTTTAACTAGACTTGGTCTTTACAAAGGGAACTGGGCTATTTGAGCCATTAGCCTACAATCGAAAAGCTTAAAATAGAAAATCTGAGACTAGTAGTAAGAAACTATAGTTTTACTCATATCTTATTTGAATCATGATAGAAACAAAAATGCTTCTATACACTAAAAAAGCTCAGCCTGAAAGAGAAAATTAACTTTGAGAATCAAAAAGTTCTGCACGGTCATATGCATGGCTCATACATTTTGACAAGTGTCCCCCCACTCCAAATGCTTCCCAGTCTACAGGGAGTTTTTACTTTGGCCTCAAAGAACAGGCTATGGAACAGCCCTCAGGGGAATGGTAAGGGGGCACAGAGGCAGAAGCAAAGGAGCAAGGGCAGCCGTGGCGGAGCAGCATGAGGCATGGAGGACGGAGGCTCACGGCGACGCAGAGCTGGGCCAAGATCCTCCCTTGACACATGGGTGCCCTGTACCCAGTCGCTTCAGTTCTCTGAGCTGTAATATCTCAGATTTACAATAAAGACAGCACTTCTGCCTTACAGAATTCTCAGAAGTGAGTAAAAAGGGATAAGAAGACATGTATCTGAAATAGAACAGTCTCTGTGGGGGCCAAAGAGAGAGCAGAATGGTAAGACACTTGCCTGTGTGCACTAAGGCACTGCCAGGAGTGACCTCTAAGCACAGAGCCAGGAGTAAGCCTTGCCAACTGTTAACCCCCAATTCCCCTCCCATCCACCAAAATGAAAAAAAAGAAGCAGTCACTGCATACAAGGGGCCTACTTGACAAGGATAAGCATCCAGGGAACTTAGATCCAGAGAGATAGCACAGCGGGTGGGGCTGGTCCCTTGAGCCCTGCCAAGAATGATCCCTGAACAAAGAGTCAGGAGTAAGCCTTGAGCACCACTGGCTGTGGCCCCAAAACAAGAACAAAACCAGAAGTCTGGGGTACCCAAATTCAACTGGCCCTGATTTATCATGAATGTTAAGGTCCTTATAATACGGAAACATCTGAAATATTCATCAGATGGCAATGAATATTTTGACAGTTTTGCTTAAGTAAAGAAAAAGGAAGTCAGTTGGCAGGATAGCACTATAAACTATGCTAGGCCTTTTACTTTGGGTTCAAAGAACAGGCTATGGGCTAGGTTTCAGGGCAGGACAAAGGGGCACAGAGGGGGAAGGGCAGGAGCAGGGACATCGTGGAAGGTGGGCAACACTGAGCCACAGAGGACAATGGTTTACAGAGACGCACAGAGACAGAGCATGCAGCAGGGAGCGCACTTGCCTTGCACGCAGTGAACCAAGATTTAATCTCTGAAACGGTGATTCCCGAGCATAAAGCCAAGAGTAAACCTTGAGCACAGATAGGTTGGTCCCCAAAGTACTATCTCATACTCTGCAAGTCAATTCTTTCTGAAATAGGGATTCTGCTCAAAAATATAGCACACGTGAGCTCTTAGAAATGAGGGAGGTAGAAGAGAAAGTATAAGGAGAAGGAAGAAAGAGGACAGAGGAAGAAGGAAGAAGGGGAAGGAGGGGGAAGAAAGGAAGGAAAAAGGAAAAGTGAGTAGAAAAGGGGTGAAGGAAGAAAATGTTAATCAAGAGGAAAACACAGGGAGAAATAAATTGTTAGATGCACATGATAAAATACTATTAAGCAGTTATGAGGAAGAAAAGAACTGCATCTATATGTATCAACATAGATGGATCTAAAAGCTAATCCTGGGTAGAAAAAAACGCCAGAATAAAACTGATCCCTCTTTTTATTTGGTACACTAGTCTTTTGACTTTGGGTCAGGCATGCACATCTTGTAAAGTAAAAGACAAACTTTAAAATCATTATGAAAATTCATTTGCATTATTGAGCCATCTTCTGTGACAATGGGTTGGGGTACACAGGATTTTTTGATTTTTTTTTACTGTGTCAAGAATTGAACCCAGGCTTCACACATGCAAGGCAAGTGCTCCCCTGTTGAATCACGTCCCTAGCCCATGTTATCACTTTAGGGCTTTCATGATTTCATAATAATGTAGTCATATGTGGGACATAAAAAAATAGTATGAGACTACTATCCAAGGCCAGGCAAAACAGGCCAGAGGACTTGTCAAGGGTTGGAATCGACCACAAATGTGCAGGAGGGAGGCAGAGGGCAGGTAAGACAGAGAAGGGACCGGTTTGACAATCATAGTTGGAAATAGTAACGCTGGACTAGAACAGAGTACTGAAAGGAGGGAAAGAAACATACATGGTAACCCTTCTGTGGCTTGTTTTGCAAAACACAATGCGCATGAGAGAGAGAGAGAGAGAGAGAGAGAGAGAGAGAAAGGAAAAGTACCTGCCGCAGAGGCATGTTGTGGGGAGTGGGAGGGAAAAGGGGCGCATTGGCATTGGGAATCGTGCACTGGTGGAGTGGTGGAGGGGTGGGTGCTGGAACACTGTAGACTGACTCCCAATCATGAACAGCTTTGTAATGGTCTATTGCACAGTGATTCAACTGAAAAGAATAATAATAACTTAGTATAGAACCAGGAGATATATAATAACTCTATTCTGAAATGTGATTCTCCTAGTTAAACATTCAGTCCGCTCTTTGAACACCACAAACAATGAGTTTCAAATTCAAATAAAAGAATTTCTTCATGTTGCCTGGAATACATTAGTGTTTCCTGTCGATGACCTCCGCTTAATTTTCCTCAGTAATCTTTGAAGGAGTCTCTCAGTTAAAACACATGGTACAAACTCACTATAACTATTTACCTGACTATTAATATAGGTATTAATATTTATTTATACAAGTAAATATTTATTTAGGAGGCTTGGGAACTCCCAACTGTACTCAGGGCATATTCCTAGGTCGGTGTCCGGGAAAGCACCCGCGGCGATGCTTAAGAGACACAGGCAGTGCTGGGGATCGAGCAGGATCGGCCGGCGACTTAATCCCTGAACTCTCTCTCCAGCTCCTCATAGTATCTTTCATTTATACCCATAAAGCAAGCCACGACCTTCACACACAATTTCTTACATAAGCTAAGTTTCATGGTCGATCTTTGATGTCCAGCTAACAGGGAAAGATTGGGCTTAACCTCTTCCCTGGGCAATGCTGCCACTCTGCTCTGCCAAGCAGAATCCCGTTCTCTTCGGGCTTCTGCATGTAGCCTAATTCAAGGCTGTTTGCTTAGGTAGGGTTATTTACTCAGAGACATAAAGGGCTCGGTTGAACGGGAATCAAATAGATTTAAAGGTGACTTTTCGAAAGAATTTATATAAAAATGAAAGAATTTACAGC
Organism: Cryptotis parvus; assembly: GCA_021461705.1. Classification (NCBI taxonomy): domain Eukaryota; kingdom Metazoa; phylum Chordata; class Mammalia; order Eulipotyphla; family Soricidae; genus Cryptotis; species Cryptotis parvus. Next base: position 181,159 of record JAJIBD010004103.1, read on the forward strand.
GGTTTTTTAAAGTGAATCTTGCACCGCAAGATTTCTCTTAAAAACATTTTTAAACTTGAAAGAGCCATTTATAGTTGTTTGTCTTTCATCTGGGACTCTTCCAAAGCTTAAGGCCAAGAAAGGGGGGGGTGGGCGGGGAAGCAACACAAGCCAGTTGCAGAAGAGTCTTCCTGCTGCTTGGAACCTCACACTGGGTAAGGAGATAAGGAACCAAGGACCCCGGACAGGTAGAAGTCCTGTCTGTGTGCGTGAGGCCCTCGGTTCCACCCTCAACACAGCAAACACAAAGAGAATGAGAGCTTGGCAACCGTATGCAGGGAACCAGGAAGATAGGAACCAGGGGGACGATCAGAAGAACTAGAAAACAGCAGCTGCTGAGGAAAGGGCAGTCTCCCCTGGGAGGCAGCGGGCAGGGAAAGCCGTCTCACAGGACTAACCAGTGAAGCCGTATCTCTGGCCTGGTCAGCGTTTGCACGCGCTGATGGATAACAGAGATGATCTCAGCTCCCTAAGAGCGTCACATGACTTTAATTGCCTTCGGATTATTTGGATGCAACTTGACTATAGATATCATCCCTTATTCCTGCTGTTTTCAACCAGTACTTAGTAGACTGTATCGATGTTTCTACTGCTTTTTTTCTGTTGTTGGTTCTTTTGGGGGGAGGGGGAGGGTTGCTTCCTATTTGCAACTGAGGCAGGCTGGCAAGGTAAGGAAACTTCCGGCTGGATCCTCTGACACTCTCTCCAGCCTTAGCCACATTATCAGGCACAAATCCATCCCTACAAACCACTGAACCAGGAGGATGAACTGGTTCGAACTGAAAGAGACCCAATGTCAAGCGAGCCTGACCTCTCTCTCTTTTCTCCTTGCTTCACTGACATCTGACTCGAGGAATTTACTGTAAAGACCTTCCTCTTCTCCTACTGTGTATCAGACACCAGGTTAGTTCTGAAAATCTCATCCTTGCTGTGGCCGCAGTGGACCTCTCCAGTTGATACAACTTGTCTGACCCTTTGGTGATGAAGTAACTGACAATTATTCTCAACTTTCAAGTGCACAGAGTGGGCGCAAAGCTAGTTCCTGTTCCACAGTCCTAGCTGGGAAACTGGAATCAAGCGCACACCTGCCTCCAACCACGGTACTTTCTCTCTGCTTCGGGTTCTTCGTCTTTCTACTTCTGAAGCCAGAATACTCCACCTGAACAGTCTGCCACCTTCCTTTATTTGTCCTTTACATTTTATTTTTCTCTGTATAAGCGTTGCAATCTAAATTAGACACCAAGCTCAAAAACTTGGCATATAGAACTGCTATAAACAAATCATCTGGACATTAAGATATTTTAGTGAAGGCACTTATTTTTCAAGATCTTAGGGGCAGACTTACTTTTTTTTTTTTTAGTTTTGGGGGTCACACCTGGCAGTGCTCAGCGCTTATTTTTCCTGGCTCTATGCTCAGAAATCATTCCTGCTAGGGCTCGAGGGACCATAAGGGATGCTGGAGATTGAACCGGGTCAGCTGCCTGAAGGGCAAATGTTCTACCCATTGTACTATAGTTCAGGCTCCACAGATGAATTTTTTTGGGGGAAGAATTTTCAGCTAGAATTTTATCATTCTCTTAGAAACATTAAAAATCAAATTTCATCATATGATTCTTGGTCTCAGAAACATCTACTCTGAACAGTTAAGCTGAACATACTGGAAAGAAAAGTGTTTTGGTCCATATAACTATTAGTTATACTCCTGGGATGCCACACAATGTTCAAAATATATACGAATTAAATTTTTAAAAATTGCTACATTTTTGCAAACAGTTAAAACAGAATTTTGTGTCAGCTGTTAAGACTCCTTCAAATGTCAGGAAAACAGTGGCAGAGAAGAGTCTGGATACATACCCAGAGCCACCCGTGGTCTCTGCTGCTGAGTGCTGGGTTAGAATTTCCTCTCCGCGGCTGGCTACTGACCGCAGAAGGTTCTTCTGCTCTGCCAGTTCTTGTTCCAACTCCTGCTCAGGAAAGAGGACAAAGGAAACATCTTTGTTAACAACTTTATGATTTTTGTCTCCAATTTTACTTTTGAGTCTACAGAGAAAATTTCCGCCTAAATTTAAATTTGCACATTGTAGAAGAGGTATGGTTTAGGTACATAAGCGAACATGCTGCAAAGTAGTCCAGTTTATTTTGGCTCAAGAGATAGCTGGAAAAAACCTTGGTCAAATCAACAAGAAAAGATAATTTTGCTGGGCAATGCCACCCTCTAGCGGCACAGATACACATTTATGTTCCTGAAGCAATACCGCCACCTAGCGGGAATATCTCTGAGGGCTGTCACTCAGGGCTCTCCATTTTTCTTGATAAACTGTATTGTCAACAATTGACTTCACCTTTTTTACTACTTATAATAAAGGTTTTTACTGTAGGGGGATATTTTTTATATATCCTCTACAAAAAAGTGAAGGTTACTCGGGAATGTGAGTACAGCAGGAGGATGTTTGTCCTGCATATAGTCAACTTGGGCTGAATCCCTGGCATCCCATATTGTCTCTGAGCACCGTTGGGACCAATTCCTGAATGCAGAGCCAGGAGCAACAGCTGAGCATTGCCATGTGTGACCCAAATATAAACAAACAAAAGTTAAGGTAAAAATGAAAAACCATTTAGCATCAAAGCTCATTTGTTTCACTCACTAGATAGCTGTGTGCAATCCTATTTTGCAGTAATATCTACTTGAAAGTACCAAAAAAAGGGTTGAATTTAAAACAAAACAAAACAACACATAGTAGTCAGGGGTTCTGGAGTGATAGTATAGCAGGGTTGGCATTGCCTTGCATATGGCCGATCTGGGTTCGATTCCCAGCATCCCAGAGGGTCCCCCTATATTACATTACTTGTATCACTTCACTTGTATCACTTGTCTTCCCATTGTTCATCAATTTGCTCGAGCAGGCGCCAGTAATATCTCATTCACTGGGAATGAGGTTCATTATTGTTACTGTTTTGGCATATTGAATACACTACGGGTAGCTTGCCAGGCTCTGCCATGGCTCTGGGTTCATCCCAGGTGGCCCAGTCTTTTTCTATGTCAGACTATCAACCATCCAGGGCCCACAGGGCAGAGCCCTGCGTGTAGACAATCCTGCCTCCCTGTCTGCCACCTGCCCATGCAGTCAAACACCGCAGCCACACCTGCAACACTTCGAGGGGCAGCCCATATTACACTGCCTGGAGTAATTCCTGAGTGTAGAGTCAGGAGCAATCCCTGGGCATGACAGGGTGTGACCCAAAAAAAAAAAAAAAAGAACAAAAAAACACATAAATACCAGTCAGGGCTTGAGAGAGCTCAAGAGACTGAGCACATACTCTGAACCTCTGCATTCAGGAGGCCTGAGTGTGAGCTCTGGCACAGAATGCTCCTCTAAGAACAGTAGGTGCAGCTCCAATGCCAAAATAATTTAGAACATGAAATTCATACTTTTACCAGTTCAAGAACTTCCTGATTTTTTTTAAACACATAGAATACTCAAATTTAGGATAAACCTTGACAAACGACCTGGGATCCATAGATGGGGCTGATGACAGCAGAGCCTGACCAACTGAGACTCTAAACCTGTGCCTAATGGCTAAACTGTTATTTTTTTAAGTTCTTGGGCCACACACAGTGACACTCAGGACTTATTTCTGGCTCTGTCCTCAGGAATGACTCCAGGAGCTACTCTGTGGGCATATGGGATGCTGGAGGTCATGCCAGGCCGGTGCTCAATCTGCTGTTCTGTATCTCCAGCCCTTAATGACTAGCTCTAAAATGACCCACCAGGCTGGTGGTCACCAGGAAGTGCAGTGAGGAAACAGATCTTGCTTCTGTCCATGAGAAGAGAGGACAGTTTGGACTTTCGTAGCAGAGCAATTTGTTCTTCTGAAACATTTAAAGTGTTGGCTTGGCCAACCTGCAGCAAGAAAGAAGGGAGATACTTTACTTTTTGTTGCTGAAGGCTGTTCTCACGCTGCTGGGTCCACGTGGTACGGGCTTGGGCCAACCATTCCTGGACGCCGGGACACTGGGTGGTCGCGAGGTCAGCTTCCTTCTCCTCTTTCTCTTGCGACGTTCCCTGCTTTTAAAGAGGCAGAAAGCGAGGACCACATTACCCACAGGAAATCCTCTGCAGTAAATAGCAAAATGTACTTAGTGTGGTTCATCTAATGAGATCGAAATGGCCCTATTTGCTTTTCACAAAAAGCAAGTAACACAGAATCCATCACATGCATGACACTCGCAGGCGAACAATAAACATATTTATGCTTGGAAATGTGAGGAGGGCATCCTGTCAATTTAGAGCTTAGATGTTTGGGTTCCTGGAGGTGGTCACCAGATATTATGTCCAAATTTGTTTTTGTCTCGGGCCCTAATTCAAGATCCATTTACAACTCTTTAAGAAAGTTTCCCAAAGGTGATATATCTCCCAAAATATCATTATCCCTCACGGTTTAGTGTCTCTCCAGCAAAAGCACTGCCTTGCACAACCTTCCGATTCTTCTCAGATCCGTGTAAAGAATAAACGCCATGTGCCTGCTCCTGAAATCTTTTCAGAGAAATGCCGATGCCTTTGAGAAGCACTGAGGCCACTGCTCTGCAGGATTTCACATTATCTACGGAAGAAAATTTAACTGCAGTAAAGAGGCCAGGAATTCCCAGCTGCATGTCACAGGTCTGACACACCTCCCACAGCCTGTTTTCAAGAACAGAGATCTCCGATCTCTTTGAAGCCTGAGGCTCCCCCATACTGATCCAAGGAGTGGCACTGAACCACCACAGTGGTAGACCAGTTGTCTTGAACCAGCTGATGGGCTGAAGGCTGGTTACAAGGTTGCCTTTGGTGAAAAGCATGAACATACAAACTCTCCTTAAGGATCATCTCCAGGGCAGGCCCCGACTCCTTGTCCCTTTATGGTGCAGAGAACAGAAATGAAGCCTCTGGTCTTCACTGAGCCTGGGTGTGGGGGCTAAAGAACCCCCAGTACATTCCATGGCCACTCCCACGAGAGTCAGTAAAAGCAGCACTGATGCCCCCCAAATGGGTCTTTGGGAGTGACTGGAGGCTATTTATTGTTAAAATATTTTATAAAACCCAAAACACCAGGTTCAGCCTGGAATCTTAGGGGTGGAGCTGTACAGATTTCATTCCTAACCTAACTGCGGTTTCCACCTCTTCCCATTGTTAAAGAGCAAACTGGACCAGAGTTTTCTTTTGTTATTTTGTTCCAACAAAAGAAAAGTTTTCTTTTGTTGTCCTTTCAGGGCCACACCTGGCAGTGCTCATGGCTGACTCCTGGCTCTATGTCCACAGATCACTCCTGGCAGGCTTGGGGTCCCACATGGGGTGCCGAGGATCTACTGTATGCAAAGTAAGTGCCTTACCCCTGCATATCTCTCTGGCTCCCACAGAACAGATTTTTCTTTCCTGATCGGCACCAGTGAGGTTACCTGCTTGATAAAACTTCATCTTTATCCCTCTCCCCACCCCCGTCACCCTAATCACCCATCTTTTTTCTGAGGAAAGACTGTTTAGTTTGAAATAATATTTATTTCCATTTTCTAATGCCCTTTCCCCCACCCTCTGACTATAGATTAAAAAACTCTTCTATTCATCTGAGATTCTATCAGGGTCTTTCTACTTGTTACATGGGCTACTGACAAGTAATGATCAATAAAGTCAATTCATCTCTAAGTATGTATTTTGCTTTTATATACTTCCTTGAATCTGGACCAAGAAAATCAAGAAGTGAGTTCAGTATAAGAACCTGAAAACCTGTCTAGCTAGGAAGGGTTGAGAATGTAAAAAATGCCCTGCTTATCTTTTCTCCAGGATAAGGACAAAATCCTTAACAAGGGAAGCCCCTTGGGGTATACTGTGACTTCATGAATTTATGGCCCTCCCTGGCCTCACCAATCTGTAACCCACCTGTCACAAAGATGTGTTTTCCTTCTCTATAAATACTCCTCCTCTGAACCCTGTAAAACATGATGGCTGGTTGGAAGACATGAGCCCTCTATCTGCCAAGACCATATTGCAGGCAGTTAGCAGGCCCAGAGAGTGCAGTGGGTAGGGCGCTTCCCTTGTACACAGACAATCTGGGTTGATCCTTGGCACCACATATGGTCCCCCAAGCCAACTCAGGAGTGATCCCTGAGTTCAGAGCCCTGAGGAATAAGACCAGGACATTGTTGGGTGTGGCTCAAGCCACCATCACCCCCTTCTCCCACAAAAAAAGAAAAGTTGCCTATCTCTGAAGTAGCCCAAAGAGCAGAGGGAGTCATCCCTTTGAGATGAAAATCCTGAACTCTTTGAAGATGGAGAAACTGAGGCACCACCTAGAGAAGGGTGGAGCCCTCTGAAAAGTAGACACTACAGGAGAATCCAAAGGTCCTCGAGAATGTGACAGGACCATCGAGAATGCAAGGCTTTCCCTGACCAGCACCAGCTCAGCTTTCAGGTATGCAGAGCCCTCCAGGCCAAGGGGAGGGTGGAGAAATTTTACACAGCCTTCTCCCAAAGCCTTCCCTGTTTTCCTCCCCTTTGGAGAAGACCAGGTTGCCTCTCTCTCTCTCTCTCTCTCTCTCTCTCTCTCTCTCTCTCTCTCTCTCTCTCTCTTTCTCTCTTATGCTCTCTTTCTCTCTTTTGCTTTTTGGGTCATACCTGGCAATTCTCAGTGCACTCAGGAATTACTCCTGATGGTGTTCGGGACCATCAGGAGGATCGAACTCCAGGATCGAACCCAGGTCAGCCATGCACAAGGCCGTTGTACTGTACTATCCTCCTCCAAGCCCTCCTGCTGTTCTATCACCCTGGCTCCCCAGGTTCTCTCTTGAACATATGTCTCTATCTTTTTCTTTCTTCACATTCCTCTAAATTTATTTAAAAAATGATTTTGCCTTCCTATTTGACCTCCCGAATTTCTTTCCTGAAAGAGAAGGCGGTGAACCAAATGTGTGTGCAAGGTAGGCACTGACTTTCCTTTCCTGTAAAAAGCAATCCTTGCTCTAGCCCCAAATCTATGACTCCTTGACAGTTTGGCTGTTGGCACCCTTTCCCATGCCTGCAGAACAAGTGGACTTCTGGCATGGCTTGACGGCTGCCTCATGGGGCTGGTGGGACTCTGCCACGCAGGGTGCTCTGAGCGGACTATTCCAGTCCTGACCCCTGCTAGACATTTCCCTCAGGTGTATGAGGTGGGCTGAGCTGAGAGGTGGACGCACTGTTTTCTCGAGGCCGCCGTCCTCTCTCCCGCTTTGTCAAGTCACCCACAACAGTTGCTGGCAACTGAATACAACACTTCAGTATCAACCCCGTGCATTTGGCCTTTGAGCAGCTCAGCATCTGAATTTGGGTTCTCTACCCATTTCCTATTTCATTTAGAAGCTCAGTGATCAATCCAGAGCTTCACATGCAAAGCAAGTGCTCTTCCATGGGTCCTCACTATGGCCCATGAATTTTGGTTTTGTTCTGCGTTATTTTTTTAACAAGGTCTACTTGTTTAATCATTTGTCTGCGTCTAAGACTCTACCACCCACCCACAATAAGCTCTGAAAGGTCCTGATTCTTCCAAGCAAGAAGAGCAGCAGTTGACAAGACTCCAATGGAGTCACTGAGAATGACTAACCCCAATGAAGTCACTGTACAAAATTTGTCCCCAATTGGACAGACCTGTTCCTCTGTCACAGACCTGGTCATGACTGGCTGACTCTGGTCATGGCTGGCAGACTCCAGCCACTTCCACTCTGCTTTACTCTTGAGGAAAGTTTGCTCAATGGAGCCTAGCCTATGGGGTATACTCTATGGTGTGTGATGAGATCTCATTGTTTTGATTGACATCTCCCTCATGATACATAGCATTTTTTCATGTGTCTTTTGCTCATTTGTATTTATTCTTTGAGGGAAGTTTCTGCTCATTCCTTCTTTCCATTTTTTGATAGAGTTGGATATTTTTCTCTTGTAGAGTTCTATCACTGCCTTATATATCTCGGATATTAACCCCTTATCAGATGGGTATTGGGTAAATAATTTTTTCCCATTCCATGGGCTAGAATGGTCCATGGTTGGAAGCTTGCCACAAGTGGTAGTAGTGGTGGGGAGAGCAGGTAGGATAGAAAAGGGACCATTATGCCAAGATAGTGTGAAATAATCGCTCTGGACAAGAGCTGAGTGTTAAAGAAGGCAAAGCAACAAACACGATGACCTTTCAATACCTGTATTGCAAACCATAATGCCCAACAGGAGAGGGGAGAGAGAGAGGGAGGGAGGGAGGGAGAGAGAGAGAAAGAGAGAGAGAGGAAAGAGAGAGAGAGAAAGTGCCTTCTACAGAGGTAGACTGTGGGTAGGGGAGCAGGAGGGAAACTGAGGTCACTGGTCACACTGGTTGTGGGAAATGTGCACTGGCAAAGGGAAGAGTGATGATACACTGTATGACTGAAACCCAATCATGAACTTTGTAACTGTGTGTCTCATGGTAATTCAATAAAAAAAAAAAAAAACAGAATGGAACAATCTCCCATTCTCACACCTCACCCTTCTGCTCAGGTTACCATTGTCTGAGAGCCTGTCTTTCAGATACCTCATTGCAAATGGAAAATAACAGTAGAATTGACCAGCTAAAGAACAGAAAATGACAATGCAATTGAGGGTCTAAAGAATGGCTTAGCCACTCACTGGGACATGCACAGACGCTTTCAGCTTCTAAGACAGAACATCAAAGAAGGAAGTCATATTTGGTTCATTGAATCCACAGCTTCTGAGACAAAACAGGCAGCATCAAAACAGATGGCTAGTCCGTGTGGTTGGTTTGACTTTTCAGTTGGTGAATTCCTCTTACTCGCCCGACAACGTGATTTAGTGACTTTTAAATCATAACACATAAACCACAGGAGGCAAAAAAAACAATGTTGAAGGTGCTGCTCCCAGAAAGTTTTCCTCTTTCCCCTGGGATGCACAGCATGACAGAAGAATGGCCCAGCAGTTAAAGGTCTCTGAGGTCTGATAACAATTTCCTCTCTCTTAGCTAGGAATTAAGAACCAAGAAGGTGCCACAAATCCCCGAGGGTGGGGCAACATAAGCGGTTTATTTTTGAAATACTAGAACTGGAACTACTGTTGCCAGGAACATTCCTTGGAAGATTAGTGAGGATTGGGGGAACATTCAAGGTTGCTGGGGAGGGGAACCCTTTGGACAGTCCAGTGTGGCCCTTCGCTCTGCAGGACCCACACACTGGCCTATCCTTGAACCCTAGCAATGAACCATGAAACTCGGTTCTTGCCAGGAGTGGCCTCTCAGTTCCCCTGAACACTGCTTAGGGGGGTCCCCAAGTGAATAAATGACCTTAACAAAGTCTAAATAAATCACCTCCACAGAGGTTTCCTGTGGCCCCCACATGTCTGAGCACTGAACTGTAGTACCCCGGTTGGCTGAGTAATGCAGCGGCGGCCTCAGGTCATCCCCGGGAGCACAGGTTGGGATGGTTCCTGTGTGACCCCTATGTCCCATAGCACCTCTGCCTTTCCCGTCCCTTTGCTGCTATTGTGGCACATGACTGTGGGGTTTACACTTGATTGTGGGGCTTGAACACTTGGTAACGAGACTCACTGGGGTCATCACACCTTAGCTGTGATGTCCACATACCTCTGGTTATACCTTCAAGACCAGAGAGCAAACACTGTGCCAGCATTCAGAGGAGCTCAGCGCCTGTGGACAGCACCAGGGGTGAAATTCACAGCCTCATGCCTGCAGGAGGCATCAGCTGCAGAACCCTTCTCTGGTCCCCACCCCCACCCTGAAAGATGATGACATTTACTCATACTGAAATAAATGAGCCATGAGCAATTTCAAGGCAGTAAAGGATGACGTTTTCCTCTATTCATCCTTTCCCCCACCATGTCCTAAGGAAAGCTTGCATAAGGCAGAGCCAGAACTAGATGCTGGGCCAGAGCAATAATACAGCAGGGAGGGCATTTGTCTTGCACACAGCCAACCAGGTTCCATCCCTGAATCCCATATGGTCCCCTGAGCACCACTAGGATTAATTCCTGGAGTGCAGGGCCAGCAGTAAACCCTGAGCCCAGTAATTAATTTTTAAAAGAAGTTTCTAGAAGAAGACCCTAATGAGTGGGAGAAAATATTCACTCATCACACATCTGAAAAAGGACCAATTTTTGAGATTTAAAAGGCACTCCCAGAAAGTGAAAATCAATAAATAATCTCATCTAAAAGGGGACAGGAAATTATTAGGTGCTTTCTAATAATTTAGGAAGATGGCAGAGAGACAGTGAACAGGCACTTGACAAAAGTTCAGTGCATTCATCATCATCAGGAAAATGTGAATCAAAGGGACAATGGGATACACCTCACAACAGTAACAATAACACACATCAAAATGACTGGAAAGAATCAGTGTGGGCTGGGATGTAGGCAAAAAGAACTTCAGCTCATTTTTGGGCAGAAAATAGTATCGACACCACGCAAGCAGTGAAGAAATGAGCCGCACTTATGGAAGCAGCCACTTATTTCACTTCTTGGCATCTCCTACAAGAACACACAAACATTAATTTGAAAAATGAACTCTGACCAGAGTCAAGATCTGGAAAGCACCCAAGGCTCCGAAAATGAATAAAGTTGTACTATACTTACACAAAGGACTGCTATTCCAATCTACGAAGAACTGAAATCCTGCAGTTAACTCTAAACTTGATCAGATCCAGAGGCTGACCCGAGGGAGAGCAAATACCAACCGATCAATCTCACACATGGAGGATAAAGCTCGTCTCTCATACAGTAGGGGATAAGTGTCCACAGACCCAGAGACTCTTTTGTTTTTTGTTTTGGGGCCACACTCAGAATTTCTCAGAATTTACTCCTGGCTCTACCCTCAGAGATCACTCCTGGTGACACTTGGAGATAATAGGAGATGCAAGGGAGCAGACCGGGTCCAGTCCTGTGCAAGGTAAGCACCCTACCCACCGTGTTATTGCTCAGGCCCCCAACCCTGAGAACCTTAACTACAGTGAGTTTGCTAAAGGGGTGGGGAGGGGTGCTGGTACTCTGGTCATCAGTATGTGGTTCTGCAGCATAACAATCTTGAAATATTAATAAGATCAGAATTATTAACATTACAGTAAATCATCATCAACCACTGTTGGTATTAACCATAAATTGTAGTACCTAAAGTAAAAACAAAATTAAGAAATAAAAAATATTAAATGAAAAAGAGACACAGATACACCAGCCAGAGCTGCAACCAGCTCTCCCGTTCCACTCCAGTACGCCACTAATCACGAGGGTCAGGGATGGAGGCGACTTCCGGCCTGAGCCCACCATCCCAATAGAGCCTCGGAAGAATCCAGAGGAACCCCCCTCTTTTAATAAAAAATAAAAGATAGCTATCTTTAGACCAGGACTTGTGAAGCCTGCCTTCCCGGCTTGTTTCTTTGAGATTAAGTTCATCCACATACTAGGATGGGGAGGAACAAAGCCTTGTGCATGGGCTGCTGACACTTGCTCACAGGACTGAACTGTTGTGCACCTTCAAGTCGCAAAATCTTTCCAGGGCTTATCAATTTGAATATTGTATCTTTTCTCTTTTACTTTACTTCATAATATCCAATATCCCATGCATTTAACTGCATTTAAATTTAAGGTGAACCATTGCATTTTATATGAATTTACTCATGGATTTTAACTGATGTAAATTTAAGGTGAATCGCTGTATTTTATTTGAATATATCAAGTAGTAAGTCCAATTATCTTTCTGTCTGTTCCTGAGGCATCTTTTCTTTCAACTTTTTTTCTTTCACATCTTCTCCCAGAATTTTATGAGAGGATCTTCTCTCTTATTGAGTTGCAAAATATTTTGAAGTTCTGGGAACTAATTCTCAACTGGCACAGTTTCTTCTGTGTTTCCCCATATCTTCCACTTTATATTTTTGTATTTATTTCTTTTTCAGTGCTGGGAAATTGAGCCCAGGGGCCTCAGACGTAAAGGGTAGGACTCTCTCATTTTAGGGCTTTTAGATCATTTACTATTATTTTGTAATAAATATAATAATAAATATTATATTATTTAATATTATTAAATATATATTATTATTACTATTATATCTTCTTCAATATATTATTTATATTATTATTATTTAATATTATTATTTTGGTCACATGGAACTTTAAAATTTCTATGTCATGATTTTAAAGAAACTATAAAATTCTGGGTTTGTGATATGTTGAGAAAGGTTTGTCTTATTTAAGATTTCTTTTTAAAAGACTAATACATTCAGATGTTTACTGACTTAATATTTATATTTAAAACCGTAATGCAACTGCACTGCCCTTTTTTGGGGGGGTATGAAAAAGATTGGAACTGGGAATGTAGTTTATCACATTTCAAATAGTTTGCCTCTTACTTAATTTT